>JACXGI010014468.1:0-19024 GCA_016801175.1 Esox masquinongy | reverse complement strand
GTGTGTGTGTGTGTGTGTGTGTGTGTGTGTGTGTGTGTGTGTGTGTGTGTGTGTGTGTGTGTGTGTGTGTGTGTGTGTGTGTGTGTGTGTGTGTGCGCGTGCGTGCGCGCGCTCTATTTTTTACATCAAATTTAATTCCATTGTGTATGGGGGGAATTAACATTGGAGGGGTTATTGCCTTTGTTATTATTATTAGTATTATTCTATTGTAATACAGTCCTTTTCATTGATATTGTGTCCCTTCTATTGCTTCAAGTTTGGTCTGCCTGTAGCTCAGATTTCTCACTTGAATTTGTGTTCCCACATCTATTCCGTCAAGTTCCCTATGTCTGTTGTTTAGATCCTTCTTTCTGTTACTCTGAGTTTTATCCATCAGTTACTTCTGAATTGGCCGATCTTGTTGCCAGCCGGCTGATAGTGCCATTGTACTTGTCGTAAGCAGGACTTTTCCCCCCGTCAGGTTTAATCATTTTCACGTTTGCATTTGTGTTTGAGCCTGTCTGTTTCTGCCTTTCCCTACAGGAGATGGTGCGACTCCCTGCCCAGACCACGAAGAGGTGACTGCTACACAGCCTCCAGGGCCCCTGGGAGAAGAGGCGACCGCTACGCAACCTCCGGGGCCCCTGGGAGAAGAGGCAGCTCTGGTGGAACAACTGCGGAAGGTGAGTCACACCCAACGATCCTTTCGTTCTCCGTTTTAACCAAGCAGTTATATCCTCGGCTACTCCTAGGGTCCCTGGGCCTGTTCAAAAAGCATCTCAGTGTAGGAGTGCTGATCTATGATCAATTGTAGCCTATTTTTGTCTCATTATGTGTACAATTATAAGAGTAATATATCTGTGTTATATCTGCTCTGGGACGCTATATGGGCCAGAGTCAGATCCAGAGTGAAGAATGGGCTAATCCTCGCTCTTGTTTTCTAGAACATCGAGTCTCGTCTGAAAGTGTCCTTGCCCAGTGACCTGGGAGCAGCACTGACCGATGGGGTCGTGCTCTGCCATCTAGCCAATCACGTGCGACCCCGATCCGTACCCAGCATCCACGTTCCCTCCCCTGCTGTGGTGAGAGTTTTTACTTTGCACTGCATTTGCACTGGATTTGAGTGTTGGGATTCTAGTCAAAAACTATAGGTTCCAAATCACACCCTATTCCCTACAGGCCCAGTTCAGAAGAAGTGTACTGTTTACGGAGTATGGTTTCATTTGGGATATAACTGCTGTTGTTGAGCTTACCATATTCCCTGTTGGTTTTCTGCTCATCAAGCCCAAACTGACGATGGCTAAGTGTAGGCGGAATGTGGAGAACTTCCTGGAGGCATGTCGCAGGATTGGGGTTCCACAGGTATGTCCTTCAGCAGATGTTGACTTAAATCATTTTTTAAAGGCTACTATCAGTTTTCATTCTTCGATCATAGAATTTGTTTGAGTCGGGAGACAAACTCAGGTCAACTGTTTGTGTCAACAAAATGGTCAGCTTAGTTCTGTCCCCGCTCCATTCATCTGCTGACTTCGGCTAACTCCACCGCTAAACTTGCAACCTACATAGCTTTTTGTGAACTTGACTTAGAGGGCCTGCTACTAACATTCACTTTGTCTCTCTCTCTCTCTCCTGTTTTTTTCCCTTCTCTGTCTTTTAACCAAAACTCCTCCCTCTCAAACTCATCTTCCATCTGTGTGTCCAAACTCAAAACTCATATCTGTGTGATTTGATCCATTGCTCTTCACCCTGCCCCTACCGTCCTCCCCCTCGCCCAATGCCCATTACGGTGGGACAGGACGGTCTTTGCACAGTGGGGGAGGTTCTGGAGGGCCAGTGGGGTCCCTGTGTCTACAGGACACTCGGAACCCTGCTCTCCGTGGCTCCTCGCCCCCTGCTCATGTCACCTCCGCCGGGCCAGCTAGCCGGCTTTGCCCTCTTCTACCTGGCCGTCATGTCCGTTCTGTGCGCCCTTTACTGCCACCTGTTGCCCCGCCTCTGAAGTGTTTCAGTCCGGAACCGTGCACAGCGCCTTCCTCTTTCTGTCACCGTCTGGCTCTGCACCGCCCATGCATAGTCTCACATGCACCACTTGCATTTCTCCGTTCTTCATGTTTTGCGTTGAGATGACACCCCCACCCTCCCTGACCGTTCCCATCAACACAGTGGGAGCCGCTTGGGCAGAGCGGGACGCAGACCTCGATAAGGGAAAAGCACAAGAATGAGCGCACCTCCCGCTCGACCTTAAACGAAGAGGAGCGCTCGCCACCGTCTGGTTTTCCATTATCTGAAAATGGCACAACCTTCATTGAACCCAGCACCAATTTAAATTATTATTTTACTTTTCTGGGAAGGTTACTTCTGTTCCATCAGAGTGGTGGGGTAAAAATAGGATACTTATGACACCTCGTACTCCATGTGCACTGGCCCTGCCCCCAATGAGAGAGAGCCACACCGGGAACAGGTTGCTGCGTGGTCCCCATCGCTGAACTCTCCGCTTCTGTACCTACCTACCGAACCTCCCTCTGTGCCTTGCGTTTCTCCACTTGTGTGTGTGTGTATGCGCATATGTTTTAGACTGAACCTCACTGTCTCTAAGCACTTCTAATAAACAAATAAGTCAGTTCAAAAGGTTTGCCCTCTTCGGCCTATGCAGATCCACCCCCACTGCCTCTTGAATAACCACACCCGAGTAGCGAGGGAATCCGACCAATCCCAAGCGCTTACCCCCCTCTGCACAGTCAGTCATACTTTTTTTTTTGCCTGATGAGAAACACTGACATTTGCTCTATGCTATTTTTTAAGCCTTCAAGCATAGTCAGTTCTCCCACGGGCGTTTTGTCTCTTCAGTAGTCTGCAGCCCTCACAGTTGTAACTGGGGTGACATTCCCACCTAGGTACAGATCTAGGATTAGCTCCCCCCCGTTGATTCTAACCTTAATGGTTACAGTGAGAAATGCCAAACTGAGCCAGGATCAGCGTTTAGGGGCAACTTCACCCTGCAAGGGTTTGCGCCGGATCTGTTTAGAGCAAGATTGCACAGCGGGGTCCAGTCCAAGTAGGCACACGCTGTGCTAACCGCCAGAGGACCGGTTCATGTTGGGTGATCTTCCGGCTCTTTGCAAAGTTAAAGCACATATTTTGTAAAAAAGACAGATTTTTGGTGTTTGTCTCAGAATCCTTATGGTTGCAATACTTTTGACCACAGCTCTATGGGGTCCCCTTTGTCAGAAGTAATGGACTTATAGGAAACAGTGTGCCATTTTGAATGACATAAGTTTGTAGTGTGTTGTTTTATGCTGAATGATGTACAGTAATGCTGTATCCTCCGGCCAAAGTTAAACATGCTTTTTTTTTCTCGGCGGGCCGTTAGCGTGTGCTGTGTGTGAGTGTATCCACGTGCCTATCTCTCCTGTGTCTTCTCCTGTTGACTTTTCAACTTGTTCACCAAACTCCTTTCACAATAAAAGAAACTAGAATATTTGCTGTTCAAATTCCTTTCTCTGTCCTTTTGCTTGTTATTGCATGTTTTCTACACATACACAGGTTTGTTTATCTATAGATGTTGGGCCCTGAGACCTAACCATAACCCAGGAATCCCTTTTCCCTTGCCCTAAACCGAACCCTTACCCTAACTTTAACCTAACTTTAACAGTAACTTCAATAACCTAACTTTTATGCGTAAACTTATGCCTAACTGGTATTATTTAAGCCTAAAAGTAAACCCAATTTTAAAACGATGCCCAATTGTGCATTTTCCGCTGCACCTAACCCCTAAACAGGAAATAATTCCTCAATTTTTCCTCTTACACATGGATCACACACATTCGCTCCTGTGGGATGTTTTTCAGTAGGTGTTTCTGTGCCCAGGTCTCTTCTCATTCACCTTATACCTCTTGCACACATCCCCTCTTGCTCCTCTTCTGTGCTCTCCTAAAGGTTATGCATCTGGTTCACCACTTTTCCACAAATCTTCTGTTGTTTTTTTGACATTTCACATTTGTGCCGATGATTTCCATTATGTATTGTCGTTGTTTTGGTCATTATTATTTACCCATCCATTGACATACCATTTTTTTTGTGTTCCCCCACCCCTGTTTTCCTTTCTCCCCTCTGTCGCCCTTGTGTGTTTGTTTCTGTGTGCTTCTGCTTTTGTTGTCTGTGTGTGTTTGTGTTCCTTGTCTGGGCCTTAGACCCAGCTGTGCCTGCCTCTCCACATCCTGGAGGAGAGAGGGCTCCCGCACGTGGCTGGGACAGTACACGCTCTCCTGGAGTTGGCCCCGCCAAGACACACCCCCTCCCCCTCCAGTGCCACCACCACCAACCCTCTGGCCATGTAGGGAAGACAAGAGTTCCGCACTCAGCTCTCCTGGATGGACCAAGACAGGACCTGACCTCCTCTCCTTCTCAGAGTGTGCTTCACATGACCTTCCTTCTCCACCTCCCCATGGCATCTTAAAGAGACCTCCTAAAAATGCCCCTTTACCCTCACCCTATGGCCCGCTCCGTCGATTATAAAGGGGCACCTGCCTCCTCTTGCCTGGCAGATCTTTCCCAGTGATGAGAGGCGAGAGAGCAGGAATAGTCGGGAAAACTGGATGACTATCTCTCCTTCAGTGTCCTCATGCAGACTGCCTTAGCAGCCTCTAAAGATGGACAGGCAGACGAGATTTTTAAAGACAAACGGTCTGACACTGCAAGGAAGAGCGTTCTTTTTTTAAATGTAAAAAAAACAAAACATTGTCTTCTCTCTCCATCCTGCTTTGCCTCTCTCCACTAGGGACTGTTTTATTTTGCACCATTATTATAATTCTAATAATTATATTGTTTTTATTACATCTCCTTTCCTCGTATCCATTTTACTGTCACATGTCAGATCCTTGCATGTCAAGTGGTAGGGGTGGGCAGGGTCAAGAAACCAGGAAGTTGTCGATGGCCCAAGTACGTGCCACAAATATTAACGCAAGCCACAGTAACTGCGGCGATCCATCACCACGGGAATGTTGATGCTGCCAACTCGTACAATGGCTATCATTGAATTACAATCGATATAAATTATACATTTTTGATTTCTTTGTTTTTACATCATGTGGTCAAATCAAGAGCTGGCTGAATCAAAACTGATGCTGGAATAAAGAGAGGGAGGGAGGGGGATAGAGATAAGGAGCTCTGGGGGTTCTGGGGTTTTACACTTAAAATGTTGTGTACAAATGTATACTGTATATATCAAGCTGCAATTCATGTTACCACAAGGAGTTGAGGTTTCACGTAGCTGGTTGCATGGAATGGACACCGCAATCCAGGATGCTGATAGACGCTGTCCCTAAGCGCTGGTCCAGGGCAAGTAAAATAAATAAGTACTTTATTAAGAAGAATTAAAAACGTGCCTCTTAAATGGTTCGTGGGATTGGTTCAAGCTGATCCTAGACCAGCGATTACAGGAAACTTCGTCATTGAGCACAGCTCAGTCAAGACTTATCAGGGGACTATATATTGGCAGGTCAACTGACAGCATGAGATCACAGCCTGCGGCTTTGCATTTGTTTGTGTTTTCTCCGATTAAAACCTGTAGTAGCGGCTCTTTCTTACTATATGATCCATTCTAAGTGACAGGAGCAGTTAAAGCTGGCCAGGATCTTGGCCAAAGGACAGGGACACTGTATAGTCAAACATACACTTAAAAAAAAATTATACAAAAAATATTTGTTCCTATTTTCAGATTTTACAGCATTGCAAGAAGTGGAATAGTTGTAGTTTGTGACATGCTGTCGACCCTCATGGTTACAACCTATTCTTTTATCACTACATGTTGCCAAGCTTGCATGAGATTCAAATGGGTGTAAGACTTTGCAATTGATTTTGTCCCCCCTGTTTTTATTCTCCTGATGTTAAGTTGTTTTTAGGTGAGTGGTTCAATACCATATTATTTTGACACATCTGGCTCTTGTTGCACGCTCAGGTGCACCAATTGCTCATTCGGTTTGGCAGTGAATGGAGTAATCCGTCAGACTGGTACAGTATTTATTTCTCCCTAGTTCTGTCCTTGGAGGACTCCATTTACAAAGCTGTGTTTTTTAGGTCATTAAATGGGGTGGGGGGGGGTGTATTGAACTGTATGGACTATATGTAGAGCAGCACTATCTACAGTATGATAGGTTAACTGACTTCGTTCTAAAAAAGGAAAACACAGCATCTAGTCCATGAGAGGCAGATGAGGGAACACTTGACACAGAGCTGACCACAATACTTTGGTTATTTGGTAAAGACAGACCCAAGTACCACAGGTTGATGTGGGCTGGGCTCTTACAAACGTTGTCTTTCAGATTCACAGCCTACATAGCTTTAACTGTAGGAATGTGCATCTGAAGGGGGAAACCAGGAAATCACCGGAGGTTCATTTTTACCATTTTAATATGCTTTTTGATAGACTATGTTCTGAAAAGGAAAGTTAAAGGTGAGTTTCAATATATTTTTGTTTTTGTATAGATATTGAGTGTTCTCCCCCTTCCTGTCTTAGATTTTTCCACAGGCGAAACCATTTGTCCATACCTGATGGTTAGAACCTATGTTACATTTGTACAGTAAAATAAATACATTCCATACGTTTAGATGTACTACTTCCCACATACAGAGAGGACCTGCTTTTATGACTCACATGGTCTTGAACTTTTTACTCTACATTTTTACAGTTTGCTGAGAAATGTCCCTGAACAAATATAATGACTTTCTGGAATTAAGATTTGGTCTTTAAAGTGCATTAATAAAAGTTTCCCATATCAGTCTCCATTGTGTTTTGTTAATTTCCATTATTTCTTCTGTGTAAGGCTGCAAGAACCTTGTAATGGTGTTCAAAGTATTAAAAATGTCAAAGCAACCTTATACCCCAGCTAAATAATAGATAACAGAATAGTTCTTTTTTTATAACATTTTATTTGGCTAATGGGCAAATGTCAACTTAAATAATCTGTGATAAGGCACTTCATGCAAATTTAAAAGAAACAGTTTCTAAATAGACATGTAGAAAGGTGAATCTTTGAGGGGGGTCCTTTTACTGGAGCTCATGAGACTCACTTTTTCTTCTTTCCCTTCTTGCCCTCCTTGGGCTTCTTGCCCTTCTTAAAGGGGCCCAGGCCGCAGCGCACTAAAGTCCCCCGCCACCACGACTGGATCTGGAATCAACAGACAATAAGAGGGTTCAGTGTCCTGCACTTGTATTTAGTCTATTTAACAACATCAGGCAGGGAGAACATTTGTGCCTTGTTCAGCTTGCAGGGAATAAGAACTGAAAATCACTTGGCAGACCCGAGTCATGGTGACAATTAGCTGTTCATCCATATCTGGGTTGTCAAACATACAGTTAGGTCTGGAAATAATTGGACACTGACACAAGTTTTGTTAATTTGGCTGTTAACCAAAATATATTCAAGTTAGTTAAATAATGAATATGGGCTTGAATTGCAGTCTCTGAGCTTTAATTTGAGGGTATTCACATCCAAATTGGAGAAAGGGTTTAGGAATTACAGCTCTATAATATGTTGCCCCCTCTTTTTCAAGGGACCCAAAGTAATTGGACTATTGACTCAAAAGCTGTTTCATGGACAAGTGTGGGCTATTCCTTTGTTATTTCTTCATCAATTAAGCAGGTAAAAGGTCTGGAGTTGATTCTAGGTGTGGCATTTGCATTTGGATGCTGTTGCTGTGAACCCACAACATGCGGTCAAAGGAGCTCTCAATGCAAGTGAAACAGGCCATCCTTAGGCTGCAAAAAAAAATCTAAACAATTCCATCTAAGAGATAGCAGGAACATTAGAATTGTCCAAATCATTAGTTTGGTACATTTTGAGGAAAAAAGAATGCAGTGGTGAGCTCTGCAACACAAAAAGGCTTGGATTTCCACAGAAGACAACAGTGGTGGATGATTGTAGGATCCTTTCCATGGTACAGAAAAAACCCTTCACAACATCCAGCCAAGTAAAGAACACTCTCCAGGAGGCAGGCATATCATTATCCAAGTCTACCATAAAGAAAAGACTTCACAAGAGCAAATACAGAGGGTTCACCATAAGGTGCAAACAATTCATAAGCCTGAAGAATAGAAAGGCCAGATTAGACTTTGCCAAAAAACATCTAAAAATAAGTCAGCCCAGTTCTGGAACAGCATACTAGGGACTGATTAAACTAAGATCAACCTGTACCAGAATGATGGGAAGAAAATTATGGAGAAGGCATGGAACGGCTCATGATCCGAAGCATACCACATCATCTGTAAAACACGGTGAAGGCAGTGTGATGGCATGGGTATGCATGGCTTCCAATGGCACTGTGTCACTAGTGTGTATTGATGATGTGACAGAAGCAGCCAGGTTTATTTCTGAAGTGTATAGGGATATATTGTCACAGATTCAAATTAAGCACAATTCAGCCAAACTCAGCAAAGCTGATGGGATGGCGCTTCACATTACAGATGGACAATGACCTAAAACATACTGTGAAAGCAACCCAGGAGTTTTTTAAGGCAAAGAAGTGGAATATTCTGCAATGGCTGAGTCAATCACCTGATCTCAACCCGATCGAGCATGGATTTCACTTGCAGAAGACAAAACATAAGGCAGAAAGACCCACGAACAAACAACAACTGAAGACCGCTGCAGTAAAGGCCTGGCAAAGCATCAAAGGAGGAAACACAGCGTTTGGTGATATCCATGCATTACAGACTTCAAGCAGTCAGTGCCTGCAAAGGATTCTCAACCAAGTATTATCAATGAACATTTTATTTATGATTGTGTTAATTTGGCCAATTACATTTGAGCCCCTGAAATAAGGGGACTGTATATGAAAATGGTTGCAATTCCTAAACGTTTCATACAATATTTTTGTTCAACCCCTTGAATTAATGCTGAAGGTCTGAACTTCAATTGTATCTCGGTTGTTTCATTTCAAATCCATTGTGGTGGCATAAAGAGCCAAAATTATGAAAATAGTGTCAGTGTCCAAATATTTCCGGACCTACCTGTATGTGCCTATAAAATTTGGCAACCGGAGCCCATTCAATGTGAAAGATTTATTTGCTGGATAAGAGGAGGGGTTTAGTAGCCATGTATCCCAAATCCCACCCTATTCCATATATAGTGTACCACTTCTGACCAAGAGTAGTGCACTATACAGAGAATAGGGTGGTATCTTGGACTAACCCATAGGTCTTCAACCCTCTCCTGGGGACCCCCAGCCATTCCATCTATTAGGTGTATCCCAGAGCTACCACACCAGAATCAACTTATTAACTAATTAACAAGCCCTTACCTGTTGAATCAGGTGACCTAGTTCAGGGCTAAAACTAAACTGTGAGATGGCTGGGGGGTCCCCAGGAGAGGGTTGAAGACCTATGGACAAACCCATGATTACCTTGGTGGCTGCATCTTGCTCTATTTGTTCCTTCTCTAGCTGCCTGCGCATGGCCTCTTTCTCCATTCTGTCCTCGATGACCACCTGCTCACTGTCTCGGTACTGGAACATTCAAAAGTACAAAGTCGATATTCAGTATCCACAGTAGTACTTCTGTTTAAAACAGGCATCTTGTAGGATGCGGCCGGACTTTGCGCCCTACCTTTTCCCTGAGTAAAGGTGAAAGCAATATCACCTCTACCCTGAATTATATCTGTCCAGACCATTCAAATCTGAGAACACTGAAGGTTTTAGCAGGGGTAAATTGAAGGGACGGTGCATAGCACAATACAGTGGGAAAGTCCCTGCCTCACTGTTCAGTTGTCTCATTACGCCAAGAGTTCTGATCCTGGTTGACCCCCAGAAAATTTTGTCTCAGCATCGTCTGGGGTTGGTGGAAGGAATGACAAGTTTCCCTTGCAATGCTTTAAAAACTAATTGTGGTGGGTTGGGTGCCTGCAAACTCTAATTGTGGATGGGTATTAGAAAAAACTTCCTGATTGAGTGAGCTTTCGGGTCAGAGGACACACCTCAAACTTCCACCAACACTATCCCACACCCACTGGGAGTTGCTGGTTAACTGCAAATTGGACATCACACAATTGCAAGAGCTAAATAAAGTACACATTTTGCCAGTGCCTCCAATAAATGCATGAAATGAGACCTACAGAGACCAACAAGATGGGAACCATGCAAACCAACCTCACACAAGTTTGTCACTACCTGTTTCACCCCCCGCCCCTTTTGGTGCTGACTGAACTAGACCCAGGCATCACCTTTTTGGCCAGCTCCTGCAACTGGGAAAGATTGTTAGCCTTGTTGTGCCGCAGGTTGTTGAGCTCCTGCTGCTTGTCCTCCATGTCTCTCTCATAGCGCTCCATCCACACCTCCAGTTTCTCCCCCAGACTCTGACTCACACACAGGAAAACACAGTTACACTAACGGTCACTAATGGGGAGATTGTCACACTGTAGGTTGGCTTGCACTGCACTTCATCAGCCCTTTTTTACATTTACACTCAAGTAATTTAGTTGAACTGCTCTTCCAGAGTGACTTCCATTAGTGAGTGCAACTTGTTTTTGTTTTGTTACAATTTTGCTTAAATTAAATTATCCAGAGTGAATAAGGAACAACCATCATTGCTTACATCAAACCTCTCTGATCTGCTCAAATGCCTGGTGTGTAGAATTTTAATGCAGCCAATTTCTGATATGTTTCATACGTGCAATTCTGTTTTCCTCTGTGAAGCAAAAAAACTTGAAAAATATAGTATGCTCACTGATAGGTCTGTTTCCTATTCGATTATAAAAATCTTCCACAATTACTTTTGGTAATGCCACTGAGGTACACTATTAATCTTACGGAACCATTTTTTATAAACAACTTTGCCTAACACAGGATTAAATGCATAGAAGTATAATAAATAGAACATGCACCATGAAGTAAACGATTCATCTTGTCTATTGTCTATTTATTTGCATGTAATACTGTCTGGGGAAATCTACATTGATAACATCTTAAAACACAGGAGACTGGACACTTCTGACCTAATTGTTTTGCAGATGTCTGCTGTCGACTGCCCCATGTGTCTGAATGACAGATTTTGTGATGTGTTCAACTGCTGTCTATGTTGCTGAATCTACCTTAAATCGGTCAGACATTTTTTGGAACTATAATGATCTTCTTGTTCCATGTCGCCACCCCCCCCCCCCGACAAAGGGCCTAAGGAACTATTTGCTCAATAAAACAACAGAGTTACTGAAGTTTGATCGAAGCTTAAACAATGTTGCAAGTCACTCTACTATATGGCACCAGTTAAATTGTCATCCTAAACATGAGTCGTCACATTTTTCATCACTTAGCCCACGTACTGTTTGAAGTTCCTTAAGGAAGGTCTCCATTTTCATATGAACTCTCTTCTCCTCCTCCAACCTCTTGTGCAACAGCTGAGAACCGAGAACCAATTCCGTTGATATCATTTTAGCAGATGCTCCTATCCAAAGCAACTTACATTAGCGAGGGTAATACATTTTTTATATTTTTTCATAAAATGGAACAAATTATTAAATGGATAAAATTGTAACAAAAACCCATATTTGTATGGGTTTTTTCACAATTACTACAAAGTCTGTAACCAAATCACACCGAAGGCCCTGTCCAGAAACAATCCCAAACCACTAGTATCTAATGACAATCTGAAAGAATTAGAAAGCTATAAGCCATTTGTAGGTATTTACTAAAAAGCTACCTTCCGATTCTATCAGATCAACTTGATGTACTTAGAGCCTGGGGAGGAGGGGAGGATTATGGACCGGGTAACAGAAGCGAGAACACATGTTTTTTTCTATCTTTGTGGTTACCAGTAAAATTATTATTTATTTATTTCCTAACACAAAAGCTAATCCTTAACCTAACCATAACCTAAATAACCTAACTTTTATGCCTAAGGTTAACCTACCCCTAATACCTAAACCAAACACCTAATGCCTAAAGCTAAACCTTAACCTAAATTAACTAACCTTTATGCCAAAAGTTAACCTTATAGTAACACCTAAAACTAACCCCGATTCTAACGCTAAATTTTGCCCCTAAACTTAATCCCTTAACTGGAAATAGACTTTTTTTTCTTTTGGGGACCGAATTGTCAGGCTCTACTATCTTTGCAAGAATTCTGGTCCCCACATGGACTCTTAGATTTGGATTACACACACTGATCTCATCCTCCAACTGCTTCTCAGAGTGTCTGTTGAGCTTCTGTCCCTGGTACACCAGCAGCTCTGTGCTGTTCTTCACATACTTCTTCTCCCGTGCAGTCTTAGTCTTCATGTCCTGTAACTGGTCTTTCAGGTAAGCAATCATCTCCTTGCGTCTCTAAAGGAACCACATGGAACATTGAACACAACCAAGAACCAGTCAATGTATAATCTAATTGTATCTTTGCCCAATACTAGAGAGCAAATCATAGGTGACTTGCCTGCAAAGTGAGCATATGAAGAAGTGTCTTGGTTGTAATTCACTTTGTGTCAGTGCTTCAGAGTTTCTTGCAAATAAATAGGAACCCACCACCACATATCTACACAATCCTTAACACACTTTCGTCATTACTATTGTGAAATAAAATTATATATCATCAATACAAAATAATTGGATAGCCTTTCTATATGCAATGTACCTGCAGCTGAAGTGCCTTTTCCTTGTGGATGTCAAGCAGCTGTCTCTGAAGAGCTTTGGTCCTCTGACGTCCCTCCTCCTCCCTGCAAAACACACAGATATTAATAATGCTCAGTGTTTGAGCAGTTGGACACACCAAATGGGTGATTTTCACATCTGTAGCAAGTTAATTTTAAATAGGATTATTTTTACGTTTCACTCAGGCCTTTACATTTGGGAAGCAATGTGAAAAAATATTTAATAAATTGATGCATTATATTTTTTAACTTTTTGAAATTATAGTAAAATGCATAATAGTATCTGATCAACTGTGAAGTTATTTTAGGTACTCTTCAATTGGACTATGCTGTTCTTTTAGCTTAAAACTGTATTAAAATAGTATTGCATTAAATTGTTGAATGCACAACCAGCAGAGATGCCAGTTGCACTTGTGGTAAAAATTAGCAATCAATATATGGAGGGTTGCAATTATTGTAAGTAGACATTGACATTATGTTGAGAAATATTTGTAAAAACAGAAATCAGCCGATCATGTACAACATTGCGTACTACTCCCTTCACAGAACAGCGCTCACTGGCTCTAACCAGAATAGAAAGAGGTCCTCAACTGGCAGCTTCATTAAATAGTACATGCAGAACACCAGCCTCAATGTCAACAGTGAAGAGGCGACTCTAGGATGCTGGCATTCTAGACAGTGTTGCAAAGAAAAGCCATATCTCAGACTGGCCAATCAAAAGAAAAGATTAATATGGGCCAATGAACACAGACACTGGGCAGAGGAAGAACCATACCTAGAAGGCCAGCATTGTAACACACCAAAACGTTGTGGAGGGGTTTGGGGGTTTACTAACAAAACAAATGTACTATTGCGTAGTCAGTTCATCATCACATTCATATTGAGCATGACCAGACCTGATTATTATGTCCTGGAGGTTGGCCTTCCTTTTTTTCTCTTCTTCCACAGCCAAAAGCAAGCTGTTGTAGGTCCCTTTCTCTTGCAGTTCTGTCAAGACATTGGTGATCACCTGAGCCACAAACTGCCTGTATGCCAGGAGAAAAGAGTGTGTGAGTGCAGGACTTTGTATAGGCCTAGGTCATTTTTGGATTCACAAAGAAGTCTTCTCTGTACCTTAGAAATGTTTGACAACGGCAATGTAAACAATGGCAATTAAACCGTTTTCTAGAGTGCATCTCTTCAATAAAGCACAGTTTCGAATACATTTTAGTTAAAGAAATGTCGGAATGTGCATTATAATGTCCTGAATCCAAGCGATCTCCAACCCACCTGTCTTTCTGTACCTTGGCCAGGATTTCTGGAGAGACTGGGTTCTTATCTAGTGCGCGGTTTAGCTCTTTTTGGGACCTATGCAGCTCACGGGTGGCGTCTTGTATTTCCCCTGCCTCTACCTGATACTGACGGGCTGCCTTCAGTTTCTGCTCGGCACCTTTCTGCTGTTCAAAGACCTGTCCAATTTCGGCTGACAACATCTTCCACAAAAAAGAAAAATGGGCTAAATAAATTTAAGACATTTAGTGCCATATGCTTTTATCAAGAGCGACGTAGAGTAGTGAATTAATACATTTTACACTGGTTCTACGTATAACACAAATTTCACATTTACCATAGCAGCTTCTGGACAACTCTTGTAGGTGTCGGGCATGATGTGACCCAGCACTGACAGCTGGTCAGCTAAGTCCTGCAGCACTGTACACAATCTGAGCAACTCAACACCAAATATAGGAAGTGACATCTTAATGATCCGGCGTGGGTTAAAGCAACCAAAAAAAGTATACGCTAACTTGTGTGATGATGCATTTGCCGTAGCAATGACAAAATCGTCAACTACAAAAACAACAATTACGTAACTAGCTAAATATAGTTGCTATAAATAGAGTTCTTACGTTTCTCTTGTTGAATTGGTGTGCTACCTTTATGATAATCAAATAATGTAGTTTAGTTTCCTAACTAGCTACAGCAGCAGCAGTAACAGTACTCGGTTGTGTTACCATGGTGACGTTTTAAAACACGTTTTACATTTAATCTATTCCCCACAAAAAACAATAGAAGATACAAATATGTATTTAATTCAAAATTATGTTGCGTAAAACTGGCGAGATACTGCAATAAAATGACAATTGAAATAATTAATTTTTGTTTTTGAGCAGGCGCTTCTATGGTCTCCAACGAGGTAAATTTCCCAGCATTCTTTTCGAACTTCCTTTTCCTCCATTTTTCTTACTGTGCAGGTGAGGAGCGTCAACAGCCACTGTAATAAAGTCTGATTTTTGGTTTTGTTACGCTACAGTTGGTGAACATATACGTAGATCTAAAGTTTAATATACGTACACTTGCCATGGACTAAATTGTTTGGTTCCGGGGGTTTGGGATGACAAAGATAAACCTTGGATGGTGGTACGAAGCTAATGGGCAAGTGCCGGACTGTAGCGTAGGGATAAGGCCTTTCAAATGTGTACACTAAAATACTTCCCTGTTAAAGCGTTACTTGCTGCTCGAGGATAGTTACAACAATGTTCTTTTATTTTGTCTTACTGACTGAACAAGCATTTCTGTCGTTGCTAATTGGTTAACGTTACGTCTTCATGGGCCTACTGCTGGCTAATTTGCTAACATCCTACCGTCGTGCAACTACCTAAAATGATGTACTGTTTTTAATGTAGACGTAATACATCAGGTCCATGGCATGAGTAATGATATTTAGGTATGGTCATATCTAGTCTGTAATGCATCAATGCGTTTGTCATCAGGTTTTTGCCGTGCCCGGGAGAACACTCAAGATGCCAGGAAGGTTAGTGGTCAACTACATCGTTTGTATTTGCTGTGATACATGTTAGTAATTTGAATTGTTAGTACAGCACGCAATGCAAAGTAGTGCAAATGAGAATTGGTTGATGTTATTTTGTCTATGAGCCTAAATAACGTTGACTGCTGCTTGAATTACTCTGGCACTAGTATGTGGGAGTTGTACATGGGTGTAGTGGTTTTGTTTACATACTCTTAATCTTTACAGACTGTGGAGCAAGGCTATCTTTGCCGGTTACAAGCGTGGCCTGAGGAACCAGAGGGAGCACACTGCCTTGCTGAAGGTGGAGGGAGTGTACACACGAGATGAGGTCGACTTCTATCTGGGCAAACGCTGTGCTTATGTCTACAAGGCAAAGAAGTAGGTTTCCAGATTTCCTTCTCTTCCTTTAGATGGCCTTCATGTTAAAATGGAATGGACTGTTAGGAGTGTTGTAGTACTGGTGCACAGATTGTCTACTGTTGTTTTTTGTATTTTTAATGTTGTATAGAACTTGTTGGCTGCGAAGGAGGCTGTGTGCCTTATGTTGTTTTGGAAGGGGATGCTCTGTTTCAATAGCTTAGAACAGAGGTTCCCAAACTAGGGGTCGTGACCCCATGTGGGGTCACCTGATATGAAAATGGGGTCGGGGGAGAATGTTTTACAATTGACCCTCATAGCCGCAAATAAAAAAACGATTATATAATTTTACTTCACATGGTTGGGGTTGGGAGAATTTTTAAATATCAAAATGGGGGTCGTCGGCCATAAAAGTTTGAGAACCCGTGGCTTAGAATCTGTTGTCATTTTGTCGTCAAATTGCCAGCTACAGTACAAGACAAAAGTTTAGTCACACCTACTCATTCAAGTGTATTCCTTTAGTCCACATCATATAATTATAGTGAAGACATCAAAACTATGAAATAAGTCATGTAACCAAAAATGCGTTAAACAAATTGCACACTCTTGGCATTCTCTCAACCAGCTTCATGACTTAATCACCTAGAATGCTTTTCCAGCAGTATTGAAGGAGTTCCCACATGCTGAGCACTTGTTGGCTGTTTTTCCTTCACTGCTTTCCAACTCATCCCAAAGCATCACAATTTGGTTTAGTTTGGATGATTGTGGAGGCCAGGTTATCAAGGACCGGTTGCACCAGCTGGTTGTACATAGGCCGTAACTATACTTCCAGCATTAAATGCACTCTGTCTGACATGAATTATATCTTTTGAGTTAGTTGGGTGTAAGCAATTAATGAGCTACATCTGGTCATAGTTTCAACGCCTAGTAGCTGGCAGGTGCTGGGCAGCCTAGGGTGCCTACCTGATAATTGTCAATGGTATTCATAGCTGTTTTGAAAACAACTAAAAGAACTACTGGTGCTACTTGTCTATCATCAAAACCAGTGGGCTTTTAGGATGGTGTGACCTGTACATGCTAGGAAACATCCTTTATGTACAGTAGCTACAGTGTACAGACAATGAGTTTTGAGAGGTTCCGCTGAATGCTAATTCTTTCACTGCAATACGGACTCTGTATTTTACCTAACGCCTGGTAAACCTTGCTGACAGACCATGCATTCAATCCAGTCCTGCAATCTCTGTGGCATATGACTGCTTGTAGTACACTCCGTAGAAGTGACACGATGTTCCTACTTAATATTGCCGGCTAACATTAATATCTGTTAGCTGTATAAAAATCTGTGTACTGATTTTCAAAAAGGCTTTGTTTGGTTAGACCATGTACATGTGTACAATGATTGTGCTTTGTTCGCCAATTCGCTTTAGTTAACCCAGCACCCACAAAGTTCATGTAGGCTGTAATTAGATGATGAATTAACAGGAATTGTTTAGTATATGCAACCTAGTAAATGCTAACTGGCCTAGTATTAACAGCTGTATGTATCTAACTATTGTTTGTGATTGTTTTCTGAAAGACATTTACCACACAGTCCTTTTGATGCTGCATCATGACAGGTTTTCAGACTGCCACGCAGTCATGGATTGCAATGTAGTTTTAATTTTCACCCCCCAAAAAAAGTATCGGTGTTAACAAAATAAAGTACAGGAGTCATCCTGATTAATCAGGACGGTCAATCTGTGAACTTCTAGTTTGTGTTAATAGCATTAATTTTAAACGAGACATTAATCTTGAATGCATAGATATGCTCCCTGTTAACATGTTAGTACCTCCAAACTGGTGGTCTACTTATGCGTGTGGTGTTTTAGTGTCCAGCAGTGCCGGATACCTAAAAGCATTACACTTGGTGATGGTTCATGCAATTTGTTGGAATTAGCTAATTCTGTTTCTCAACAGAAATTTAGGAGATTGCATTGCCTGTCAATCCGTTTATTTTAAGGGATGTTGTCTATGTACCTCAGTCTTGTTTACACACACAACCTATTACACAGCCAGCCCAAAATTTAATAAAAAGGTTTAATAAAGGTTTTAATAAAGGTTTAATAAAAATATTGATGGTCATCAACGTCCCCGACTGCATTTTTAATTGAAGTAGTAATTGACGGGTTAATGGATTACCAGTTGTTAGTTGCTCAGTACGTTGATCTTGGATCAGCACTCCTCTGAGACACTTAATACAGGCCCTGCTGGCTTAGTGAAATAGCTTTAGTGTGAGCGTACTTTGAAGGGTTTTCATTAGGTGTCGACCAATTTGTTTTTTTTCAGGGCCGATTCTGATACCGATTATTAGTGATTAAGAAGATATTTGGGGCCGATTTATAATTTTGTATTGTCAAAATTAAGTACTAGAACACAGAACAGTTGAAACATTATGTTTTGAAGAATAAAGTGCAGGCAGCTCCAAGCAGCATTTCTTGTGGGGGGGCTGGGCTATATCTTTTTTTTTTTTTTTTTTTTTTTAACTGTCTGAATGGATATTTTTGAATGGATAATTTTGAATGGATATTTTTGGATACCTGTGTCAAACCAATTCCATGGAGAGCCTAGTATACAGGTGCTGGTCATATAATTAGAATATCATCAAAAAGTTGATTGATTTCAGTAGTTCCATTCAAAAAGTGAAACTTGGATATTATATTCATTCATTACACACAGACTGATATATTTCAAATGTTTATTTCATTTAATTGTGATGACTAAAACTGACAACTAATGAAAATCCCAAATTCAGTATCTCCGAAAATTAGAATATTACTTAAGACCAATACAAAAAAAGGATTTTTAGAAATGTTGGCCAACTGAAAAGTATGAACATGAAAAGTATGAGCATGTACAGTACTCAATACTTAGTTGGGGCTCCTTTTGCCTGAATTACTGCGGCAATGCGGCGTGGCATGGAGTCGATCAGTCTGTGGCACTGCTCAGGTGTTATGAGAGCCCAGGTTGCTCTGATAGTGGCCTTCAGCTCTTCTGCATTGTTGGGTCTGGCGTATCGCATCTTCCTCTTCACAATATCCCATAGATTTTCTATAGGGTTAAGGTCAGGTGAGTTTGCTGGCCAATTAAGAACAGGGATACCATGGTCCTTAAACCAGGTACTGGTAGCTTTGGCACTGTGTGCAGGTGCCAAGTCCTGTTGGAATATGAAATCTGCATCTCCATAAAGTTGGTCAGCAGCAGGAAGCATGAAGTGCTCTAAAACTTCCTGGTAGAC
>JACXGI010014467.1:0-19008 GCA_016801175.1 Esox masquinongy | reverse complement strand
CCCCCCCCCCCCCCCCCTCTCTCTCTCTCTCTCTCTCTCTCTCACTCCAGAACCATAGAGTCTCTGTATGAGGAGCTGGTGCTGGAGGGTTTCCTGATCCGCCCCATGAACATCAAGCTCTCAGAGTACATCGGTAGTCCCCACACATTCAAAAAAACACACAAGTGATACGTGTTTTTCCCACCAATTAAATAATGCTTATTCACTGCTATGCATCATGCCTGGCTACGTGTGGTTTTGCCTGTTTTGTATGTGTATGTGGTGCGTGTTTGTGTGTATGGGTAAAAAAGTGTTTGCGCACAAGTGTTTAGCTGGGCCAGCTGGATATCCGACAGGGTGCCTGCTTCATAGGGATTTATGAGTCAATATCCCCACTCCCTGCCTCCACAGATGCTTGCGTAGGTCTCTCACTGTGGCCAAGTTAAACAGAGCAAAACAAGTCATGATGACACCACACTCTATCATGTTGAACAGACACATGCTTCCCCCAAGGCCCCCAAGCACCTAGTCTGTCTGGGGATTCTGTTGTGTATGTTTCTTAAGGAGACTGGGTTATGTATTTATGTTGGTTGTCATCATATAGTCATATTGCTCCTTTGATGTTATTTCAAATGAAAGAAGGGATTGTTAGAAAGGATTGAGAGGGATTAAAGCAAGAAGGATAAAGGAATAATGGCCTATCCCCCCACCCCCCTATTACATTCATGCTGTATTTCACTTCTAGGTACATTATAACACAAGCCCCCACTGCTTGTAACCAGTGTGTAAGTTCCAGTAGGACAGGTTTCTGCGGAGTTGATCAATGTCTGTGTCTTATGAAGATATGCATCACCCAATGTACAAAGAGCAAATTCCATTACCTTGAAGAAACGCAAATGTCTGATGGATGTCTGAGGTTTTTTTCCTTTCCTGCCCCCTTCCTCCATCTCTCTTAACTTTAATCTCTTTCCCTCCCTTTCCCTGTCTTCCTCTCTCCCACTGTTCCCCCTCTCCTTCCCTCCCCCCAGGTGAGTTCAGCTACATGGGTACGACCTTGCGCCAGGCAGACATTGAGCCCATGCCCTCTTTGTCAGACGTCAGACAGCTCATTGCCCTCTATGGGATTCTGCCTTTGGGTGAGAGAGAACCTGTCCCATGTATATAATACCATTGAAAGGTTTTGGGCCACTTAAAAATGTCCTTGTTTTTGAAAGAAAAGCAATTTTTTTTGTCCATTAAAATGACATCAAACTGACCCGAAATACAGTGCAGACATTGGTAATGTTGTAAATGACTATTGTAGCTGGAAACGGCTGATTATTAATGGAATATCTACATAGGTGTACAGAAGCAACCATTATCAACAACCATCAGTCCTGTTTTCCAATGGCACATTGTTAGCACCACTGAAAACTGTTGTGTTGATTAAAGAAGCAATAAAACTGTCCTTCTTTAGACTAGTTGAGTATCTAAAGCATCAGCAATTGTGGGTTCGACTACAGGCTCAAAATGTCTGGAGACTAAGAACTTTCTTCTGAAATTCATCAATCTATTCTTGTTCTGAGAAATGAAGGCTATTCCATGTGATAAATTGCCAAGAAACTGAAGATCTCGTACAACGCTGTGCACTACTCCCTTCACAGAACAGCGCAAACTGTCTCCAACCAGAATAGAAAGAGGAGTGGGAGGCCTCGATGCACAACTGAGCAAGAGGACAAATACATTAGAGTGTCTAGTTTGAGAAACAGACACCTCACAGGCACAACACTGTCTCAATGTCAACAGTGATGAGGCAACAACGGGATGCTGGCATTCTAGGCAGAGTTGCAAAAAAAATGCCATCTCAGATTGGCCAATAAAAAGAAAAGAATAAGATGGGCAAAAGAACACAAACACTGGACAGGGGAAGATTGGAAAAATGTGTTATGGACAGACAAATCTAAGTTTGAGGTGATTGGATCATAAAGAACATTTGTCAGATGCAGACCAAATGAAAAAATGCTAGAGGAGTGCTTGACACCATCTGTCAAGCATGGTAGAGGCAATGTGATGATCTGAGGGTGCTTTGGATTTGTACAGGGTAAAAGGGATCTTGAAGAAGTAAGGCTATCACTCCATTTTGCAATGCCATGCCATACCCTGTGGATGGTGCTTGATTGGAGCCAATTTCCTCCTACAAAAGGACAATGACCCAAAGCACAGCTCCAAACTATGCCAGAACTATTTAGGGAAGAAGCAGTCAGCTGGTGTCTTATAGAGTGGCCAGTACAGTCACCAGATATCAAGACTGTTGAGCTGTTGTGGGAGCATCTTGACCGTATGGTACATCAAGCCAATCCAACTTGTGGGAGAAGCAACTTCAAGAAGCATGGGATGAAATTTATTCCGATTACCTCAACAAATTGACAACTAGAGTGCCAAAGGTCTGCAAGGCTGTAACTGCTGCAAATGGAGGATTCCTTGACAAAAGCAAAGTTTGAAGGATACAATTATTATTTCAGTTAATAATCATTATTTCTAACCATGTCAATGACTATATTTCCTATTCATTTTGATATATTTCCTATTCAAACTCATATAATGTATGTTTTCATGGAAAACAAGGACATTTCTTAGTGACCCCAAACTTCTGAATGGAGGTGTATATTAATTATATTGGCTCATTTCCCCACATCCTATGAACTGTGATTTATACTTATTGTACATGTAAATATACATGCATACAAATGTGCACATGCATACACAGAAACACATACACACACAGGACAAATGTAGAAACTTAATATGATTACCCTGTTTCTGGAGAACCCTCCTGCAGTGCACAAAATGTAAAAGTTGTATTTAAAAATGTATTTAAGCAATATGCACGAGGGGGTATGGTATATGACTAATATTCTAAGGCATGAAGCACCAAGGAGTGCCTAGACATAATGCTTAGCCGTGGTATGTTGGCAATATACCACAAATCCCCAAGATGCCTTAATGTTCTTATCAACCAGTTACAAACACAATTAGAGCGGTAAAAAGTGATGTCATACCTGTGGTACACTGCTATAATTGTCCAGGCTCTCCTCAATGCGTTGTGCCTAAGAACACTTCTTAGCTGTGGTATATTGACCATATATATCATGCCTTATTGTTTACATATACCACAGTTATCAGTCAATCAGCATTCAAGATTTAAAACAACCAGTTAATATTTAAGGAATATTATTTTCCCCACTCTCCACCCTTCTTTTTTTTTCAATGCAAAAGAGTTAAACGAAAAGAAGTAAAGGAGCACATTATGTTTGGCTTTGCAAGACAAATTGTTCAGTGCATCATGTGACTGAGGTCTGCTGGGCCCTTTAAACTGCTGCTATAGGAGTAATTACACTGAGAGGAGAGGTAATAGAATTGACATGATCCACTCCATGACCTGGCCATGACCCCCTTCCCTCCCAGGGTTAAGTGGAGCTGGCACGACAAACGGAAACTCTAGAGTGGCACAGGAGTCGTGGCATACATTTTTTAGGCCAGAGTGAGGTGGGTGTAAGTGGGATAAAATGCACCAACCACTGGTGATCCACCTGGACCGAACAAGGTCTAACCCTGATGGGACGTGACCCTTTCCCCCAACACTGTCTTTTGTCAGTCAGCACCAGGACCTACTCCCATCGCACCCACCTTCGCCAGCATCCTGGACATGTGTGTCAAACTCCTGAGCAGGGGTGGGTTACTGAACAAACAGGCCACCCACCCTGGAGAAGACCTGGACGTCTCTCAACGCCTCCGATATAACCAAAGGCAATGTGACTGGAGACCTGCATTGGCAGCTGGGGGTCTGTTGCTGTGTGTGCAGTGACATGCTGAGATCCTGTCCGTGAAAAATTCCAAAGGGACACTGGACCTCCTGCTTCCTAGTACCATAGAGGCCTCTGAGGGAGGTGTACTGTGATACACTGTGTGTAGAGTCTGTCACGGTGGAGAGAAAGACTGGGGAAATAGTTAAGGACCTGAGCATGGTAAAGTCCGAGGGAACAATGGACCTCTATGCCTTCAGAAAACAGCTTTGCTTTGTCACCTTGCACCATCACTTTCTACAGCTTATTTACAGTATATCCCAGTTTTAGCTCTCTTGTGATTATTTGAGATTACTTAAAGGTGTTTTTCAGTTGGCCCTAATCCGGGGATTATGTAATTTACAAGAGAATAAATATATCGTTCAACTCGAAAATATCTGTTTGCTCTGCTACTGCCCCCTTCAAAACCGCCATGTTTAGGCAGTCTTATATTAACAGTATTTATACTGGTCACCACCACGGAATGTGAGCAGAGTCGAACGGTCGGAAATCACACTCATCTCTCATGGAGCAGGCTATGCCTAAATGTAAAGAAGGGTGATGAAGGAAACAAAAATACATGGCAAAGCACGCGCAGGGATCGTGGCTGAACGGTTCCGATGCAACCAACGTTTTAAAAAGCTACTACATGCTCTAGCAAAATTGAGTGCTCCTTTCCGTGTTCTAATACATCTCCACTCTGCTCGAATACTCCGTAGCCCACACCCTTCTTGTTGTACACAATTCCCAAGACCAGTCTTTGAGTTCATTTGACCATTGGAAATGGTTACTTAAACTGGACCTTATACTGTATACCGCAATGCAGGTTTCACTGAATTGACCTTGGTCTCTACGTCGTTGAAAGGCAATATTCCTGGGTTCACAGAGGCCACATTCACTGTAAATTCGACACATTGGCTCAGTAGGAAATTCCCTGTAACTGGCACAGGGTAGACACAATGCAATTGGAATGACTCCCTCGGCCATAGGTGTGTTTCATGAGTGTTTCAAAAGTCAATATGTTCCTTCCTCTTATCATATAATGACTCTGAAGCTTAGTCAGGAGGGAGTCTGGTTCAAACGACTCCTAAAGGGTAATGACTCTGTCTGTTCCCTTTTTACCAAATCACAGCCAGTTATCCAGAATGGCGTCTCTCTTTTTTTTCCTCTGACATTTGGGGAACTTAGAGAGATTACTGAAGGACCAGATTAAAAGTTTTCACCTGTTATTTTGATAGTATTTCCTATTGTAACCTGTTTCTTAGTCTAACCTGTTTGTTTTTTTTGTTTTTTTGCACTTTCTGCACGTTATTAGAGTTGATTGGCATATACGCTCAGGGGGACAGGAAATAAATCATAATTAGATCTTAAAAGGAATACTCTGGGAATCGGTAAGACTCAGAAGCCCTGTTTACATGGTTCAGAAATGTGTCCTTCATTCCAATCTAGTCCCTATCTGTTTATTCCGATCACAATGCTTCTTTCGGCTTTTAAAAAATGTGGGCCCAATCAGAATGTAGACAAGATCGGGACAACAGCGTTATAACAAACCTAACGAACTATAACATCAAAAAACTCAATTGTCCACCTACTGCATAGGAGAGAACAGAGGCCAGCTATTGTCATTTTAATGGGACCTCTTGGCCAGCCCTACCCCAGGAACAGGAGGGGATTCCTGGGGACAAGGCTTGCATGCCTGCACCTGGTCTGGGTCTGGAGGATAATGGAGGCTTGATGTGTGCGGATGTGTTTGTTCTCACGCTGTGAGCCTCTGTCCAGTCAGGGCTTTTAATCGAGGTTAGTATCAGCGAGCGGACAATGGTGCCTCAGTCCAGCTGGGTAATTAAACTATTGTTCCCTGGGGTAGGAAGTTAATCTGGCTTAATCAGTGAGCAACACCCGGTTAACCGAATCTCCGAGAACTCACAGGGTTCCAATACTTATGATCGGACTCTAACATGTTCACGGTAGTCACTGTTGTGTCATGTGCTGTGTTTACAGCTCAACTCAGTGAAGGCTGGAGGTAGTGCTTTATTTTGTGGTTTCCATCCATTTCCAGGCTCCCAGGCTGTCCATGAGAAGGCTCCTTTGATAAAGGCCCTGCTGCTGGCTGGACCTGCAGGCGTGGGGAAGAGGATGCTTGTCCACACTCTGTGCACTGAGACCGGGGCTAACCTCTTCAACCTGTCCCCGGGGAACCTCACTGGGAAGTACCCTGGAAGGAGCTGCCTTCAGTACCTACTGCACATGGTTTTTAAGGTGGCCACCAAATTGGACCCGTTCAGGGGGTTGACAAATTTTATTTATTTTATAAACCATCTGCCACTGACAATGGTGATCAATGTTGGACAGATTGACAAGCGTAGCCATTCTATAACTGTCCACATGGAGGTGGGGAGAAGTACAGGGATGCGGATTGATTCAGTTAGTATAAGCTTGCTTCATGCTCCTGCTGCCTTTGTCCATCACAGCTTGTGCAGTTGCTGTTGCCAGTAGAACCCGCTTGGACATTTCCACAGTTTATTGTGTTACAACATGGAATCAAAATGGATTTAATCTGGAGTTTTTGACACAGCTTGATTCCTAATTAAATCCAAGTTGATTCTATGTCGGAATCACAATTAAAGTCCATTATAACTTACTGACCAGGCAGTTAGCTAGCGCATCTTCTACAAGACAGATCAATGGATATTTTATTGTATCATTCAGTGTTTTTTCCCAAGTGAAACCCCATGTGTCTACCTGGTGGTTCTTGTGGCATAGAGTCTGCAGCAACAGGATTCTAGGTTCACTTCCCACGGGGACCGGTATTGGAAGTTGAGATTATCCGGCTACAGTGAGGTCGTTCAAGAGCTCTGGAAGCAGGGCTGTTCATTCTCCACCTCATTGTACAGCTGAATTGATTCCACATTGATGTGGTTGGGACTTGGCTCCGGGTTAAGAACGTCCTCTGGGGTCTCCGTTGAAACCATTGGTGCCTGTGGATTTTAAAATCCCAAACCACCCTGTTCATGGTTCTGCTCTCGGTTTAGCAGTTTACACACTTCCGTACATGGACCAGACCCAATTGTTTGGTTATGCCATATGTTTGTCTGCTTTGCCATGACAGCTCGGGGAATGGTGCTCTCCAAACAGCAGCTATCCCCCTGGATATATGCATATAAAAGCAATGGTCAATGTTTGCCTAATGGGGGCGTACTGTTTTCACAAGAAGTGTGGTGGCATCCTAGGTTCTGTTCAGACGTGTATGAATTGGGTGGATATTTGTGGCGCAGCAAGCTAGGCATCTCTTCAATTGCCTTGTTTACCTCTATTACAACTCTCACGTAACATGAATAAATAGGTGCCCCCCCCCCATAATGTGGTGTACTTTATTCCCTTCTTCAGGGAACAGGGGTTACGGACAGCATCAAAAGCTCCCAGAGTTGTGAATAAAAATACCTGTTGTTGAAATTGGGAACATGCTGCTATGTGATCTTGATGTTATGTCAGCTTGATGCGTATCATATCAACACTGTTGTCGTTCACAGATGTAACATCTTGCACCCAAAAAGTTGTCCCTGGAGGGCTGGAGAGATTTGTCTTGCTTGAACACCTCTCAGTGCAGCTGTCTTGAAAGGCAAATCAGGCAGGCAGGACCCCATAACGAGTAGCAACATTGTTCTGATTCTAACCTGTCAGCACCTCACTGGTCGGCACCCTCTAAGTGCATTCTGGGATTAGGAGCTTGTCCTGACAGGACATCCTGCTTGCTGAGGTTTGAATGCTTCCCTCGCCCCTAGTTTTGGAAATGCCAGCCATGGCAACGGTGCAAATCCACAATAATTTCTCCATAGGCCAGTTAGGGTCCTTTACTTGCTTGCAGAGAACATTCTTATTGTAGGCCCCACTAAGTCATTCATGTATGACTTGTGTGTGGGCTTCGTTTTGTTCTGTTTGTGTTTCTGTGTGTGATTTGTCCCTAATGTTTTTGCTGAGACTTTTTTTAGGTTACTTATTTGCCCACGTGGGAGAGCTGTCCGGGGGAGACCTGTGTGTACATCGGCCTTAACGTGAATGGATGTTATAATGAAGGAATGGTTGTTTCATTGTGTTGCTTTGTTTTGCTCTGGCAGGTGGCTCGCCAGCTGCAACCCTCTGTAATATGGATCGGAGATGCAGAGAGAACCTTTTATAAGAAAGTCCCAAAGCCAGAAAAAGAGGTGAGTCGTGTTCCTGCACAATAGGGTGATTATTCCGCTCCAGTGTTGTCCCAAAAATATTATATTACAGATTGTTCTGGCATTTTCACATCTTAAAATCAGGGGAAAGGATGTTTCATGTGCTTGTTTTATTTTTCTGTCATAAGCCATTTCAGGCCCACTTTTGAGATATGAGACCCTATGATTTGTGAGGCCAACATGATACAGATGTCTCATGATTATACTCCCTATTGTGTGATCAATATAGTATATATACATTCCGACATACAAACGTTCATATTAATGTATTCAAGATTGAAAAATATACTAAGTTCTTTAGCTTATTTTCAACTTTTTTGTTACAATCTCTTCAAGTCAAATTTCCAGTGGGCTATTTTAATGACATGACGCAAACAGTGTCTGAGCAAGCGGAATGCAATCTATTGTTGAAAGGGTACCCTTGCAAACCAGAAGCCTCTGTAATGCACAGCATGTCAAATGTTTTTTTTTTTGCTGTGTGAACTGTATAGACATTTCGATTAGGCTTAACTATATTGTGCTAAACCTTTCAAGTTCCAAAGTTGATTTCTGAAACTGACATTCTCATGAACAAGTGAATGCGCGGCGAAATTAGCTCAATAGTGCCACCTGCTGACAAGGTTTAACAGTGAAAAATAAAGGCTTATGTATAAGTTTCCCATCATGCACTTCGCAGAAAATCATTTTAGTTTTTACTATAATATTTTGAAGTAGGAACTTATTTTAAAAAGTTTTATTGTGAAATGCATGATTATTATTAGACATGTTGATTAGGACAGGAAATGTCATTTTGGGCGCCACGGTCAATGTAACCACAAAAGCGAATGTCATGTCGAAGAATGCCCTCCCGAATTTGCTCCCTTCGACGTTAGTACACTCTGGTTTCTCTTCAGATCGTATAAATCTTTCGCCTTTTACTAAAGATTTCCGTGGAGAGGAACATTATGAGTATCAACTAATTTTTTGATGCCCTGCCTAACGGCGGGGCTTCCCATGCTTGTTAAAAAATAAATCAATTGGCTTTACGTGTTTTGTCTGTAGGCTGCATACTTAGTGGCTGTAAACGGAGATTGATCTCGCTTACAGTAGATAGTTTGCTTGTACTACGTCGCTTGTCGAAACGGTACTTCTGTGACGAACTTTCCATGGATCTCTATAGTTGAACTACATTTACATTTTAGTCAAACCAATAGCTATGAAAGGAAACGTATCTTAAAGGCCACAGGTAATGCTGTAAACACGCATTTAGAAGGGCTGTCTTCATTTGATTACATCGTCGCGTATTTGATGTGCCCTTTTCGTCCACTGTTTGACTGCGCACGAATATTCATTATTCATAGTTTTCAGTCACGTGGTGGTTGCTCTGACAGCCTGGCGGGCAAAACATTGTTGAAACATGGCGTCTAACACTGGGAATTCTATGGAGCTACTGCACAAGCCTGTCACTTTTTCTACTTTTACAGCCCATGAGTGTTTAGATCACCTCAAAAAACATGAAAAACAATGGTATGCAAACACACTACAAGTCTTAGGCACTTGTGACCCATATACAGTACCCGCTGCGTTATGTACCTCGTTAAAACAGTGACATTCCTGCCGGAGCTGAACTTTGGGAATGTGTGCATATACCTTGTGGATAATCCATCCCCTAACACAGAATCTTGTGACAAATGTACTGGTAAAATTATAAATGTTTTCCCAAATGTCAGGTAAACCATCCCTACTGTTTAAATGATCCACAATTGACTGCCTGGTCTGCTGTGGAGAAGATGGAATTGGTGCGATTTTCTCCTGTAATAACTTTGTTATTAACTTAGCTAACACTACAGTATATGTTTAACAAGAGAGGTTTAGCTAGCCTCACTAACGTTAGCCAGGCTATTGGAGTTGGTTGCATCGGTGCAGACGAAAACAGACCATGTCATTCATTACAATGATTAGGGGAGAGCGGGGTATTTTTTCACCCTTGTTACACTTCACACTGTAACATTTACAGGGCACAATACATCACAATGCTATAAATATCATTCCAAATGAAAGAAGGAAGTCTTGGGCACATATTTTGTATTCATTACCTCCTCATATCTTATTTCAGTATTGATCGTTAAATAGAAAGTGTGCACTTGTGACAATTTGCCCCATCAGCGGATAAGTTGTCACACTATGTAGGATAAGTTGTCATATTGGATTATCAACAAATAAGAACACAACTAATTCATTGTGAATATTGATTTCAAATTCAAACCAAATTCAACTTCATTAAAGAACTCAAAATGAAAAAAATCATGCCTAGAGAGTCTGGCAAATCATGCCTGTCAATCAAAACAATAATGCTGGCATAGCAACTTCACCTGTCTCATGGCCTATAACATTGTCAGGTGGTGTGCTGTCATTATCTGTCTTTCTTTTATAATTTCTTACAATCTTTCTTTCCTTCCCTTCTTTTTTTCATTCCTTCCTTCCTTTCTTCTTTCCTTCCAAAACACATTTCCTCATTGCAATTGCATATTCATTACAGGCTTATTACGCCCTCCTCCCTGTCTACTATCTTTGTTTCCATAATGCAATTCATAACACCACACTAAATTAATAACAGTGTATGAACTAGTTTATGTGTGGATATACTGTCTCATACAGTAGGCAAGTAGTGTGTCGGTAGACACACACAGACACACCAGAGCCTGTCTTGTGTAGGCTAGTCCAGGGATATGTCAGCTGATTTAAACTATACGTATATATAATAATCAATTCACAGTAACATTTAATAATATTATCAGAGCTGATAAAAAGTATTACAATGTTTTCTGAGCATGTTCTATGTGTCTAGTTATACCAGGGCAAGTTGTCACATGTGAAAACTTGCCCCAAGGTCATTGAGACAACTTGCCCCAAACTGACATGTGTGTTAATGTTGGCTAAATCTCAAGTTTAGCTCAACATAGGACTGCAGATAAAGCATAAAAAGACGTGTTATTGTCTCCTCTACTCAGTGCAAAATGTGCAAAAGTTTCCTACATTCATACCTGACAAGGTTTTCTTGCATAAAATGTAAAGTGGCAAATTTTTACTTTTGAAGGGGAAAAATAAGAAACTTGTGCTCACCTCGGATTAGAGTGATCTTGATCACTTGTGAACCGGAAGTTGACCATAGAACTTGTAGTCACACAAAGTAGCTATTTGATTTTTGAGAGCACCTTTAGTGTTGGAGGTATGAGCAGTGTGACAACTTACCCGTGTGACATATTACCCCGCTCTCCCCTACATGTAGATATGATTGCAAATACAATACATATGCGGTTAGCACATCCAATGGAACTGCAACTATCTGGCATTTTGTAGTATAACTAGTAAAATTTGTGGAGTTGTCGAGGGAGGGCAATGGAAGGAGAATTTGTTTTGCCCGCCAAGTGGGCGTTCCCATATGCTATGACATCATGTGAAAACTATCAATTATTACCACTTGTAATATTTTCTTTTACTTTTGTTATTTATTATACCTTCTATTTTCCATATGCTTTGGCAATGTAAACATATTTACAATGTTCCTAATAAACATCTTTAAATTAAATTGTTTTTAATATTACAACATTTTTAACATATTTAATTAATACAATATTGTAAATATTATACAACTAATAAAATGTGTAAACACCGAAGACTATATATTTGAGAGCATAATCAGCCATCATCTGATTGCAACGGTGCATTTATCTTAAGATGGCTACCACACAACCCACTAATATTGTATTGAGCGCTTTACTCAATTAAGTAGCTATCAGCATATTGTGTCCTAAATAGAAAAAAGTGAGAATTGGCAGAACAATCTACAAAATATTTTGATATGCTGCCTAAAGCTGACATGGAATTGCCCAATAGGAAATGTCTCAATTTCAGCAACCCCAGGCAGCTGTGAGCATTTGAGAATGAAAACATCTTTAACACACAAACAAGTCAATTCTTCCCTTATCTGGCAAGCACACCCCCCCACCCCCACCCACACATTCGCACACTTTCTTCACCTCCTCCTTTCCTCTCTCCAGATGGAGCCTAAGCGTCTGAAGAAGGACCTGGTAAAAGTACTGAAGACTTTGAAGTGTGAGGATCGTGTGCTGGTGGTGGGGACAACCCGGAGGCCCTTCGAGGCAGACCTCAAGCCTTTTTGTAAAGTCTATAAGAAGATCATCCTGATCCCAAGACCTGACTATGCCTCCAGACTGGGTGAGTGGTGTGGTTGATGGGCCAACCAGATGACCTGACAACCTGACTATGCCTCTAGACTGGGTGAGTGGTGTGGTTGATGGGCCAACCAGATGACCTGACAACCTGACTATGCCTCTAGACTGGGTGAGTGGTGTGGTTGATGGGCCAACCAGATGACTACAGCCAAACAACATGTAGAAGTTTCCCTAATTCCCTAAAGCCACTAGGAATAAATTGCCATAAAAGTTGACTAGAATCCGCATGATCGGCCTACCAGTAAACATCCAGGTTTCCAATGTCATTTCAATGTAACCCACACACATCTATTGATTTCATAATCAATGCCCACATCGGTACGGTAACACAATTTCACTCCGTGCTGCTTTTGTCCTCCAGTGCTGTGGAGGGAGTTTCTGCTGGGGGGCGGGGCTCACCTTACACCCAGCCTGGACCTCAGCTCCTTGGCCAAGGTGACGGACGGATACACCCAGGGTCACATCCTGCAGGCCGTGAGACTGGTGCTGACCCAGCGCAGGCTGGCCCAGCAGACTACCAGACCACTGACCGCTGCCGAGTTCATCCCCCCATTGGCTAGACAGGACCCTGTCTACAAAGAGGAGGAGGAGGCCTTTAAGGTATAGTACAATGAATCATACAATCCCTCAATGAATCAGTCATACAATCACTCAATGAATCACTCATACAATCCCTCTATGAATGAGTCATACAATCCCTCAATGAACCAATCATACAATCCCTCAATGAATCAATCATACAATCCCTCAATGAACCAATCATACAATCCCTCAATGAACCAATCATACAATCCCTCAATGAATCAATCATACAATCCCTTAATTAATCATACAATCCCTCAATGAACCAATCATACAATCCCTCAATGAATCAATCACACAATCCCTCAATGAATCAATCATACAATCTCTCAATGAATTGCTTTTGATCTGGTTAACGCTTTTTTACGTTACCCCCAAACTGCTTAGTAAATCAATTCAAGAGTGCCAAAATAAAGTTAAAGAAAGTACAGGTGACAATAGTGCAGCCCCCATAGGGAGACAAAATAAATAGTTATCATTCAGTTATAAGCGTTGAAATGGTTACATTTTTGGTCACAATTGTTATTTTGCTCTGGTAATAGTTAACTGGACTATTTTGCAGTTAGAACATTTCAAATCATTATTTTATTCTCTGGTTTGCTGCCTGATCTATGACATGTACATCTATTTTCATAATCAGATATGCTTTCAGTATTATCCTATACCAGGTATTCAAATCTGGACCTAAAATCCAGATCCACTCAGTTTTTTTTTTATTGCAGTCCTCTACTCAGGGACTTATTTAGACCTGGGACACCAGGTGGGTGCAATTAATGATGAGGTAGGACAGAAAACCAGCAGGCCATGAACCTCGTAGGGTAAGGTTTGAACACTGCTGACCTGTACAATGATGTCTGTGTATACAGTTGTCATGTTCAAACAGTCACCACACGAGGGTGCTGTGTTTCTACATATAGGAAGGGAGTGTATTAAACAGGGTCTGTATAAAATAGTGTACTGTGTAGTTAATCAATAAGGTATAAGGGATGTGATGTGTGGCCAGTGTAGCGCAGCTAAAAGCTGTTTTTAAGCACAACACGTATAATACAATATGGTCTACAATATGGTCTTCTGTATAACGTGGTCTATGTAGCATGGTCTGTATAACACGGTGTACTGAATAACATTGTCTACTGTATAACACAGGCTATATACAATGTATTGCAAAAGTATTCAAACCCCTTTCCAATTCTCTCATTTCACTGGATTACAAATGGTACACTGAAATTTCTGTTTGATATTTTATATTAATTGGTTTTATGGTGGGAAATATTTGTAAGAATAAATACTGAAATATGTGGCTTGCATAAGAATATAACCCATCCAAATGGTTTTGTAGAGATACTTTCACTGCAGTAACAGCTTAGTCTTACAGTAAATATGTTAGATATTTTGGTGAATAGACGATTTTGTACATTCTTATCAACAGATTTGCTTCAGATAGTTCAGGTTGGCTGGATGATGCTTGTTTCAAATAATGCCACAGATTCTCAATGTGAATGAGATCAGGACTAATGAGCCACTGTAGGACATTCAGCTTTTTGTTCTTGAGCTACACAAATGTTGCTTTGGCCTTGTGCTTGGGATCATTGTCTTGCTAAAAGGTGAATTTCCTCCAAATGTACAGTTTTGTTAGCAGACTTAAGCAGGTTTTCTTGCAGTATTTCTCGGTAGTTTGCTTCAATTTTAACATGATGCTCAGCCTCTGCTGGTAAGAAGCATTCCCAGAGCATGATGCTCCTTCCACCATACGTCACTGTGTGGTGTACTGTTTGTTCAACATGGTGTTCTGTATGACATGGTCTATATAACATGGCATATTGTATGATATGGTCTATATAACATGGTGCACTGCATCAAATCTTTGCGTGTGTACAACGACTCACAATAACTAATATTTTGCCAGACCTGGTACACCAGGACTCCTCTCGGTAAGAAGAGGGCACGGGCTGTCAAAGCCATCGAGGATGAAGGAGCCCTGGACAAGGGCAAAAACAAACAAGACAATGGGAAGAAAACAGGGAAAGAAGAAAAAAGCAAGAAAAAAAACAAGTAAATGCCAGAGACAAAAGGGATATCAACTTAGTAGAGGTTTACAGATTAAATCAAAGGACTTTCAGCTAACTTCGATCAACAACCAGATAACTGTTGATTTTCTGAATAAGGAAGCTATACTTAGTGTATTTTATTTTGGTTTGGATTATTGAGTCATTTTAATCATGTTATTCTTATTCTTTCTAAAAACAGTTATTTCAAAATGTTTCGTTAAGTTAGCTGGATAATTCCTTGATTCTGCTTCATCATATACCCCTGGATTGAATTGTTCATTACTTCAAATTGAAATACTGAATTTAAAATACTTTTTGGAAACAACCTTTCAAATGCATTTGAATTAAAGTAAAATTTGAGTAACACTCAATGACTTAAATGGCTTATTTTACTCTACAACGCACCATATCAATGGTAATTTTGATATCTTGTTTTACTACCAGTACCAATTGGCATACGATTGAAACTTACTGGTAAATTACACACTTCCGTATATGAGAACAATGTAAAACCTCATGATAAAGAAGCATACTGTTTCACGTTTTTTGTTTATAATGTCTTCATTTGTAAAATGGTTTAGGCCTGTTCGTTCCATTAATAACCTTGTTACGCACGCAGTTACGGGTCTCTGTACCATCCACCCTAGACTGCTAGAGCCACAGGGTCCGTAACAAACCTGCATATCGTTTTGTTTAAATATTTGTCAAATAGACTTTCATGCTCATTACTTGATTTCATTTTTAGGATTGCTTTACATTAAAATATATAGTCAGTGGCCACTTTATTAGGTACACCTGCTTGTGAACTCAAATAGCCAAACCGGGAATCATGTATCTCCAACTGAATATATAAAACCTGCAGACATGGTCAAGAGCTTTAGTTGTTGTTCTATCAAACATTAGAATGGGGATGATGTGTGATCTAAGCAATGTATGATTGTCGATACCAGACGTTGGGGTTCCAGCATCTCAGAAACAGCTGACCTCCAGGGATTGATGAACAAAAAACATCAAGTGAGAGGCAGTTCTGTGGACGATATCAACTTGTTATTGTGAAAGGTCAAAGGGGAATTGCCAAACTGCAGTAACTTTAGTTTTCTCCAGTGGCCTGTCCAGTCCCCATATCTCAAACCAGTAGGGCACCTTTGGGATGAGGTGGAACAAGAGTTTTCGCAGCATGAATGTGAGGCCAAAAAATGTATGATGCTGTTGAGTCCACATGGACTACAATCTTTAAGGAATGTTTCCGGCCACTGAGTGTACTTCCCCTTCAATTTAATTCAAAATCTTCTTGTGGGGAAATGTCCAATTCATATTCAACTAAAATGTATTGGTTCCATTGAATTCGATTTAGACCTTCCAAATGATCAGAACTCTGTTATACACCTTAGGCCTTACTGCAGTGTAAACATTTAAGGTGGACAAAACCATTCTTGATCTTAGTCCCAGAATTTAGTCCAGATATAATTAACGAGTTAATTAATTAACATCAGTTTAGGCAATGTTTATTTTCAGACTCGCACAAACCCAGTAACTACTTACCCGTCTTACACCCCACCCCCACCCCACCTCCCCCCCCATTATACGTCCCTCCCCGCCCCTGCCTCGGGCACTCTTCTCCCCTTGCCCTGAGACAAATCATCATTAACCATCTCCAGAACCATGAGACCGCGCAGCGACAGAGGGATTCCTATCAAACGTCGCCCGCCATCCGCAATGATGAAAAAACACCGGAGACGATTAAATTAATTAAACAAACCATGCCTTCCATGTCAGTCTCCCTTTCACTCTCAGTCTCCCACTCTGTCTTACGATCTCCCTTTTTTTTGGCCTTCCCACGCTCGCTCGTCGCTCCCTTCCTGGCAACCGTTGTTAGGTTCACATAGCTTCCGTGCCAGGGAGTCTGTTAATTAGCCAGTGCAACTGTCATTGTCGCCAGTTACAGCCAGGGGGGGAGGGGGGAGCAGCACCTTGTCCCAGGTTGCTCCTGTGGTACTGTTTACACTCAGCTAACGCTAACAAGGCGGACTGCCCTCCCAAGCGGCTGACCCACTTCCCAGACCCGGCAAGCCTCTTCTGGCTCCCCAAGGACCAACTAACCCCCCCGCCCCATGACCGTTCGTCCTCCCCACAGTCGACCGCATCGGATCCCTTAACCACGTCCCTCTCTCTCTCTCTCTCTCTCTCTCTGTCCTGAAACTGTAGCTTTCTTCTCTGTTTTCGGGTGTCTGTCTGTAACCCCTCACCCCTCGCTTTCTCACATCTGTCTTCCCTCGCGTCCTCTCCGTCTTCCCTTCCTCACCGTCTCTCCGGCTCAGTCCTCCTGCCAGGTGGGCTTACGGAGCGTGACAAACGTTGTCACACCTTTTGGTGCTCCTTGTAGCTTATTAAACCGACGTCTAATTGAATTATTTGTAAGGGTACGGACCGTCGCCTTCTCGCCCAAGAAGAGGCCCCGAAGCAGTCTAATGTGACTACCAAGCTGTTTCTCACTGCAGCGGTGGTCCCGCTGGGATCTGTTTACTACGCTACGACTGAGGTGAACCACGGCGTGCATTTACCCCGAATAACACAATGTCTTAATGCACAGATAGTAAGGGAGTCCAGGAAGACAGCGGATGTGTTTGGTTAATTGCTAACAGTGTGATGACGCGTTATGATCAGCTGAGCTACATTTCAGGCGGCCCGTCATTCCGAACCCGTTTGTGACATTTGATAACCAAGCGTACTTTAATTAGTGTCCTCGGCAACGTTTCGGTTTTGTGGTGACGGAGTCAAGGCGTGACCGGACGACATGTGGTCGCGGTGGTAAAAAAACCAAGGCCGCTGTCAGCTCAAGTTGCCTTTTAACCACCATTCTGCAATTGCTGATTATTTCCCTGTGTTTTGGCTTGAGGATCCAGCTCTCCATAAAAAACCTTCCCACAGCCCCTGGCTTGGTGCTTCTTTTTATGGCGACGTATCCAGTCTTCAGCCAGGGGTGAAAAGAAAGGTTGATACGGTGTGACAAGGAAAATCTCCAGTCCCAACTCCACCGTTCCCATTCCTATCCCCAGCCACAGACCACAAGGCCCATCTTTGTGACCCAAGGGGGAGTGATGCTCTGACAGGTTCATTTACGGTGCGATCTCAAGGCCTGCCGGGGCCTCCGCCAGGACAGTGACAGCTAGGAGGTCAGTTTTGGTCTGAGACCTCTCACTGTCTGTCACACCCACCCACAAGGTTAATGGACTCTCTCTGAAGACTACTTGAGAGACTACTACTTAAGACCAGGCCACGGGACAAATATGTTGCGGACACTTCCTGACTTCCTGTTTTACACTCCGTTGTAATAACCCATGCCCTTCAGGTTGATTAATTATTCAGATGTCATGATGGGCCCCGTTTCTCTACACTTACCTGATCTGTTTTTTCACAATAGGATAGGATATGCGTGTAAAATGAAATGAATTGAACAGACGTATCAGTGATTCAAATGGGGATGCCCGTCATGTTAATTCTGTTTTTTTTGCATTTGATCCTATCCAAAATAGATAGGCCCACTGAAGCTGGTGAGTCATTAGTATCTATTTTGCCGGCCTTACAACTTGCAATGGGAGTCCCAGCCACACACGGATCTGACCCTGAGGAGAGGGCATCAGATGGTGTTCAACAGTGTTGATACAGTTATTGTGTCCTGGACGTTATTTTTACTGCTGCTTTGATGACAGAGCAGAGGGCTAGGGACAGAGATTGATTGGGTGTAACACATTTACCTGTTATGGCCTCCAGTCCAAGGACATTAGCCCTCCCTCCCACTACTGGCCCGCAGCCGACCTGTGTGTGTGTGTCTTTCTGTTTCCCCCTTTCTCTGTCTGCGCTTACACCACAGCAAAAATGGTGACACACACATACACATACACACAAACACACACATACACACAAACACACACACACACACACACACACACACACACACACACACACACACACAGTTATACTGGGTCGTGTAGGCAGGGAGGAGAGAACTGCTTACCTCAATTTGAGAATAATTGCAGAGTGGAAAAAATAATTAGCCAGCTGGGTGTTATAAAACAAAGCAATTAATGTTATGCTAATAAGTCAGATTTTCAGCAATTCTCGA
>JACXGI010014466.1:0-18961 GCA_016801175.1 Esox masquinongy | reverse complement strand
GAGTCAGAATTTTTGCAGCAGACGAGCAGCACGGGATTGGATCATTTTACGGCACGTTGACAACACGGCAGGCTGCAAGTTGGATTTTAGATTCAGTCGTATTAAATATGCTTTCCCAAGATAATCTTTTAGTTTTCTGACTAAGTAATACAATTTGTTTACAATTATTCTGCATTAACTTCTCTCCTGGAATCTTATCTCAATGGAAATCTCTGTTGGAGTCCACGCCTGTTCCTCGCAGAAGTTCATCGAAACTTCTGAAACTCGCCTGAGCAGCTTCGTTTAGTGTGTGTCGAAATGGCTGAGGCATTCTTTGAATATCAGGATTAATTTAACTGCTCAGTATGTCTGGAACTATTGAAGGATCCAGTGACTACAGCCTGTGGCCACAGCTACTGTTCGGGCTGTATCGAGGGCTGCTGGGATCAGGGCGAACTGAAGGGTGTGTACAGCTGCCCCGAGTGCCGACAGACTTTTGTCCAAAGGCCCGTCCTGAACAGAAACACGTTGCTGGCTAAAGTGGTGGAGAAAATGAGATCAACTTCTCAAGCTGCTCCTCATGCTGACCGTTATGCAGGACCCGGGGATGTGGAGTGTGATTCCTGCACTGGGACCAAACAAAGCTGTAAAGTCCTGTCTGGTTTGTCTGACTTCTTACTGTGAGACTCACCTCCAACCTCACTACAAATCTCCTGCCTTTAAGAAGCACAAGCTGGTCCCACCCTCCACGCCACTACAGGAGAAGATCTGCTCTCACCATGACAAACTACTGGAGGTTTACTGTCGCACCGACCAGCGGTGTATCTGTTATCTTTAGACACTGGATGAGCACAAAGGCCACGATGCTGTCTCGGCTGCAGCAGAAAGAGCGGACAAACAGGAGCAGGTGGGGAAGAACCGTCAGACATCCCATCAGGCAATCCAGGTGACACAGGGAGTAATTGAGACGCTGAGAAAGGCTGTGGACAATCTGAAGATCTCTGCAAAGAAAGCCGTGGAAGACAGCGAGCTGGTCATTGCAGAGCTTATCAGCCACATTGAGAATATAGGCTCTGAGGTGAAAAATCTGATCAGAGCCCAGGAGAAGGTTGAAGTGAGTCTGGTTGAAGGGTACCTGGCGCGATTCGAGCGTGAGGTGGCGGAGCTGGAGATGTGGGATGCTAACATGGAGCAGTTATCACACACAGAGGATCACATCGAATTCCTCCAGAGGTTCAAAGAGCACAGGACACCTCCCATGTTTGAAGTGGCGCCTTATTTTGTCAACCACAGTTGGGATTTTAAGAATGTGACAACATGTTTCTCTGGGCTAAAAAGACAGTTGACACTCTGCTGTAAGACTGGACTGGTGGAGATATCTAAAGCAGTGAAAGCTGTTCACATACTGGCAGGTGCAGATTCTGGGAGAAGGGATTCCTTAAGACTTCATGGTCCAGTAGTTAGTATTGGAATGTCTCTACCATAATGTCTTATGGTAATGCCACTACCTCAGTTAAAATAACCTGATACCCATTTTACGTGTCCCTATTTTCATTTGTTCTACCCAAACCACAGTTGGCAGAAGGAGAAAAAGTGACTGTTTTTTTTATTTGAGGGTATTTATTTACCTATTGATTTCTCAATTTAGAGATGACACTTTATACATAGTCCCCTTATTCATGGGCACCTCTACTAACCAATTCTTATGGAGGGTGCTAGAGTTCCAGTATCCAATATATTTTTGCTGTGGTGGAAAAACAACAACATGGCTAATTCAAAAAAATCTCAGAACAAACAGATTGCGGAGACAGTGTCCGGAGTGAAAGGTAATCTGAGTTGGTTTGGAGTGAATCCTATTGTATAATGTTTGTGGACACATCCAGAGATGTGCGAAGAGAATCTGCATTCACATTGATGAGGTGACTAATCAGTAAACCATTTAAAATGACTGAGTCATTGTGTAACTGTAGTTTAGGCTGATTCATTGTGTAACTGTAGTTTTGGCTGAGTCATTGTGTAACTGTAGTTTAGGCTGATTCATTGTGTAACTGTAGTTTAGGCTGATTCATTGTGTAACTGTAGTTTTGGCTGAGTCATTGTGTAACTGTAGTTTAGGCTGATTCATTGTGTAACTGTAGTTTAGGCTGATTCATTGTGTAACTGTAGTTTAGGCTGAGTCATTGTGTAACTGTAGTTTAGGCTGATTCATTGTGTAATTGTAGTTTAGGCTGAGTCATTGTGTAGATGTAACTTTTTTTCTTCAGGCCTTCTAAGAATTAATACTTAGTTGGCATTCAGTGTTTTTCTCTCTGAAATCAATTCACATTGTGAAAGATGGTATACAAACGAAATGCATTGATGGAATCAGTTTTATTTGTCAGTCCAGGGTGATTAATGTTTAGAGATGGAGCACTGCTGAGGTATTCAGAGAGGAGCTTTCTGTGTGTTGTTATACATCTATTTTTACAATAAATTTTGTCTGTTTTGATTAAAAAAAAATCTATGTAATTGTTCTCTTGTACAAAACCGTGTGAAGCGAGGACACCAGACCCAACCACACCTCACAAAATACGCTTTTTTTAGGCTTTGGACAACACCCCGTTGTTCTCCCCAAACATCAAGTCCAGACAGCTGCAACTCACTTCCCCTGCTGGTACCTTCAAAGACCTGCAGCTTATCCAGCCGGATTGGTGTTCAACCCTCCTGACTTCTCCCAAGTCACCCGACTTGGCTTCCAGTTAAAGCTCACATCCGCTACAATAGGGCTTGCTAGGACATCAGAGTTCCTGCCCATTTTCCAAAAATGTCAAAAACAACGCCACAGCCCCGTCCGTTTGCCGCTGTTGGTCTTCAGTCTTCTGGCGCTGACACTGCTAATGGCTGCTTCAGTGTACTGCAGTGTTTCCCAATCCTGGTCCCGGGGACCCCGAGGGGTGCAAGTGTTTATTTGCCCTGGCACTCACACACCGGTTTCAAATGTTGCCCTACCACTTACACACTTGATTGATGTAATCAACCCATCATCAAATATTTAATTTGAGTCAGGGATCCCCTTGGGGACCCCAGGACCAAGATTGGGAAACACTGGTGTACTGTGTATTTACTACCACTAAGGTGTGTAATTGTCCCTACTTGATATCCTAAAATAAATTCACAACTAATGCCAAGTCAGTCTGTATAAGTGTGTTTGTTAAATTACAAAAATTTAAAAGTAAAACATTAGGATTTAGATTTGGGGTAACATTTTGGGGATTAGGGTTAAGGAAAATAGTTCTTTTTAAAGGGTACTCAACTGCTGGTAATAACCGTAACCCAATACTTGAGGTCAGTAGGTTATAGCACGGTGTTAGGGCAAGGTTAAGATTGATTGCATGACGAATATGCTATTGAGGTAAAGAATAATCTTAAAGTTAGCGGAATGGGAATATAGATTTCTGGTTTTCTGGTCCCCACAAAGATAGAATAAAATCGGTGTAGTTGTGTGTGTGTGTATTCCTGGTTTTACTGCTGTCTATGTGTGGGGACCAGAAGTGCCTACAAATATGGCCAAACCTGACAATTTGGTCCCCACAAGTTGTTTTTTTTGTTATGGAAAGGGCTATTTCGGACTGGAGGTTTTGGGTAAAAGTTCACTCTCAATAAGGGTTAGAATTCAGCTTAATAACAGTATAAAGGTTAATTGAGATTTGGTTAAGACTGGGGTCAGGTTGGATTTATGATTAGGGTTTAAAGGACCAGGAAAAGTGAATCAGCTCTCTGGTACCCACAAGGATAGAAAAATGTGTGCGAGTTAGTGTCTTAGTGGAAAACTCTAACATACTCAGAAATAACGTGAACTCATATTTTAATTTCAACATCCAAAGAGTTAAAGCAATCCAGGTGGTTTGTTTTTCCTGACAGAGTGCTGAAGGCAGGTTTCATTTCCACTTCTGGTGCAAACACGACCCCTGTCATGAAAAACTACAGACCAGCTTGCCTCGCCTTTCATTTCCAAAACAGTCAAGCATGCCATTTCCCCTTTTATGTTTTTCAGAACGACATCTCCCACCCTGACTTGGAAGGCTGAAATGGGGTCACTTGACTTTCTCTGTGCCATTCCGGAAACTGCCTCAATAGTCTCATTCTAAAGGCGCCCTGACAGCAAAACAGACAGGAGACATGGGGAGATCATTTCATATTGCACTTTATTCAGCTCTAGAACGTTCTAGAGCTTAGCTGTTCATCCAACTCTGCATTCTGGACATCTTTCAGTCTCAGGAAACCCGTAGAAATGCATTCAGGCTCCCATTCGGCAGAAAGTAGAAGCCTCAGATGACATTGTGGGTGTTGTTAAACCTCCTGCAGTGTGTGTGTGTGTGTGTGTGTGTGTGTGTTTTAGTTCTTTGTGTATAACATCAACAACCATTGAGAAAAATATGCTGCAACTATTCTCTCTATCACTCTGGACAGAGTAGAATGAAGTGAGGAATAGAGTGAGATGGAAAGAGTGGGGTGGATGTTCACAGTAAGGTACAGGTGGACTTCTGACAAACAGACGGGGTAAAAATAAGTTTGATATACAAAATATAGTTTTGGGGAATTACAAACATGTCAATATGAATAAGGTATTTTTAAGGTTAAGCAAGCTAACGTACCTTTATTATTACACGTAAGCTAGCTTATCCAATGTTATTGGTTGAAAAACTGTTAGGACCTCAACAGCACTTCAACAATATCACATCCCACAAGTCAGTTTCCCAGAATGCACATAAATCTGTCATTGTTGTTTTCATCTGACATTATATCTACTTTTTGGCCTGATATTGTTTTGAACAATCTATCGATTTGTGACTGTATTAACATGTAAATATTGCATGTCCCATTGATATTGCACAGGGTATCATATCGTCAGTATGACGTCATTGTGATCCCACAGTTAAGACCTCTTATCAAATGGGTCTTATCAGTAGGTATTGGGGATGCCACTGTCTCTGGAGTTAAGGTCCAGGGCTGAATGCTATGGACGGAGTCTGTATCACAAGACTGGTGTGGATAAATTGAGCTTGGTCTGATGGCTGGGGTGGATACGATGAGCTTGGTCACATGACTGCGGTTTCATCACAAGACTGGGATAGCAGGTAAAGGCTTCAGTGATCCAGGATGCGAAGGTTGCCGGACACAATTTTGTTCTCCAGTATCGTGCCAGCCGGAATGTCGATACGATCTCCGTGATTGGCTATGATGATTACCGTTCCCTGCAGGTGAAGACGGAACACAAACGGTTATAAAGACCAGTTTAGTTTTAGCTTAGTTTTCTATTACAATTGTTTTATTATGTTTGTTCAGTAGGGGGTGCTGTTATCCTTCTACGGAACTTATTGTACTACTAGAACTATTGCTCTAAGACACTGGTTCTTAAACTATGGTATGCGTATTGGTGGGACGCAGTGCTCCCCCCTTTAGTAGTACCCGAAGGAATCTCCAAAATATTTTCCGTATGGTAGGCCTACATACGAGCACCATATTTTTTTATTTACGTGCGTCTAAACAGTACTAAGTGCTCGAGACAGACGGTGGCTGGTGCGCCTTCGCCTCTGACTGTCTGAAACGCTCCTACAGTTTCACGGCAATGTTTATACTTGCCTAAAAACATTTTTGCGTGCATGTCTAAACTGTACAGGGACAAACATTTCACATGTATTTGGCGCTTGGCAGTTGTTAATTTTGGACCCTGGTTACAAGTAACCTAGTAACTGTTACAAGCAAAACTGTGATGGCAAGATAGTAAGCGGAGGTAGATACAATTATGAATGGTTTATTAAACACTGCAATCGTGGCTCCAAACAAGAAGAATTAGGAAGGGAAGCGTGGATCATATCGGCAAATATTTCGAGCAGTCCTGTGGGAAATGAAGTGGACCACAGTGAACCGAGCACAAGTGCTAGTGGCTTCTTCAGCAACGCCAGTGAAGTCTCCACAGCACCTCCTAGGAGCAAGCGGCGCAAAACAGTAAGGAAATCTGACTTAAGTTACATCAAATATGAATTCAGCTGCAGTGGGACGGAGGAAGAGCCCAGGCCGCAGTGTGTGGTATGTGGTAATGCTCTTAGCAATGAATTCATCGCATCTCAAATGGCATCTTCAACCAAACACGCAGTGCTGAGCGACAAACCAGTAGATTTTTTTTGTAGTTCACGATTCAATCCTGTGTTACACCAAAGCACAGGAAGCTTTGTATAGTGCCAACCTCCATGTTGGGAAAGCCAGTAAGCACCACAATTGGCAAACAACTGTGTCAACCTTTAGCCAAAGAGATGACTGAGCTGCCAAATGGATAAACTTTGTGCCACTTTCAATCAACACTGTGTTGCAGAGAATAGGAGCCATGGCAGATCACACTGAGCGCATTAAAAGTACTTGCTACATCCAGCTAGATGAGACTACTGATGTTGCAGACTTGGCCAATTTGATTGTTTATGTCAGATATGAATATGATGGTGAAGAAGATGCCCAATGAATTGCCCAAAAGTCTGTGCTGGACTCGGCTGTGAAAACCGAACTTCATTAAGGCCCGACCAATGCATTCTCAGCTTTTCCATGTGATGAGATGGACAGCGAGCATGTATGGAAAGTGGCTATGGTGCTTTTGACAGAAGGTACTTTTGAGGCTTTCAAAATGCACGGAGAGGTCTGAATGTTCTCACAGGACAAAAGCTTCTCCTTATCAGATGTTTTCGAAGATACTGTGTGGCTCAGTCAACTGACATACTTGTCAGCCATTTTCTCACGTTTAAAGAAACCGAATTTGGGACTACAGGGACTCTCGATGTTTTTGATGTGCAGGACAAAATCACAGGCAATGCTGAGAAAGACGGAGTTGTTCATAATTAAAGTCAAGGCAGATGACCCAGCAGGACTGTGTTCGCAGAGGCCAGCACGCCCTTATCATTCACAAATGGTTATAAAGACCAGTTTATTATGTTTGTTCAGTAGGGGGTGTTCAGAGGCCAGCACGCCCTTCTCATTAGACTTACGTAAGGTGTCAGTAGTCACCAACATGCTGGCCAAAATGGTCCTTTATTTGTATTTTGCCTAAAAATACAGTTGTTATTCTAAATGTTCTCACTTGCTGTGTGTGTGTTTGAATGAAATAAAGTTGGTTATTTATAATGTTCTTGCTGTGTGTGTGTGTGTGTGTGTGTGTGTGTGTGTGTGTGTGTGTAAGGAAGTTTTTTAGTGCCAGTTCCAGTGTGACCCCTTTGTACAGCGTGGCTGTGGCTGACAACAGTCAACAATAAATAATATTCTTATTAGAAATAAATTTGCCTCCTGTGTGAACGGTGCGTAGCCGAATAGGGTGGGCCTAGGCTACTGTATTTGAACGTCAGTCATAAATTGATGGTATTTGGAGAGACAAATATTTTCTGAGGCGGCACGTGGTGTGAAAAGCTTGAGAACCACTCCGCTAAGAGAATAGAAGCCATGTCTAACTGAGATGTTAGACTGAGGACCAAGAAGTTTCCCTGACCCTGAGGTCTCTGCTCGGGGAAAAACTCAGGGTCCTGTTAACTCACCTTGAGAGAAACTTGTTTTCCAAACGTCACGTCACCGGACACTGTCAGGTGATCAAGCTCCAGCATGTCAGGGATGCTCTCGAACCGGTTCTGGTACTCCTGGACCTGAGGACACAGACGAACAAACTGGTAACGCGGAGTTCTGATATAAAACACTAAATAAACCAAAATGGGAGAGCTGGAGGAGAAAGTTTGCTGTCGCGGTATGGTTCTCCCTTGGTAAACACAGTATGTGTATTCTGCCTCCGAAACAACATGATTTAGTCATATAGTTTCATAATCATATTCTGATGTTTTTGTTCGGACCCCAGGAAAACTAAAGCCTATTTAAATATTGGATTTCTATAGTCATGGTAGCGTGTAGCACCAACATGCTTCTTTAGTGAGTTTATCTTACAAACTGTCTAAGAATTACAAGGACAAATAAAACGGACCATTTAAATGTACCAAGGATAAAGGCTGGCAAATAAAGGATATGAAAGAACCAGCGCACGCCAAAAGGATGCGTTGAAAAGGTGGTGTAGAAGGAAGGGCTTACATCTGTGTGTTCCTTAAAAAAAACAACACTACCATTTAACTGTTTTCCCATTGTTGTCTGGGCTGTACTTGGCCAGGAATATCATGGCCACGATTTACTTTCCAGGAACTCAGGCAGTTGTTTCAGCCTCTTTTGATTGGTCTCTGTGATCACAGACCGATCGATACCTGGCCTTTTGATTAGTCAGTCCATGGTGTGGAAAAATGTTGGGAACCTCTGACAGTTACAATTATCCAGACAGCCTCACTGGAGTAAACACCTTGCTCGAGGCCAGAACTACAGATTTGTGATCTTGCCGGCAATTTGATCTGGTAACCGTTGGTGGTACTGTGAGGCACTGTAGCAGCCGCGCCGTGGTTAAGGGTCACCCCGATCACCTTATTGAAGGAGCTGCCCAGCTTGATGTGGGGTGTAGTGGGGAACTCCCGCTTCTGGCTCATGGTGAGAGACCCCGCCTCCAGGCTGTAGAGGTTGGACATGACCAGGAGGAGGTCCGACACGGTCTTCACAGGCAGGAAACGGGAGCGCGGCACGTTGATGCCCATGGCGTTGTCAAAGCTCTTTATGGCGGCGCCCACCGCCGTCTCCAGCTGGATCACGTTCTGTCCGCCGTCCAGCGTCTGCCGGATAGGAGATGAGAAACCGGTGGTTAGTGACACGGCGTACCAGCACAAAAAAAAAAGACTGTTCACTGACATCAGAAAAATATTTGAAGACTTTTATGGAACAGATTATTCAAGGCTGTCCATGACCTCTGACCTGGAGCAGAACCTCACTATCTGCGGGAGTCAGGCTACGCACAGCGGGAGTCAGGCAACGCACAGCGGGAGTCAGGCTACGCACAGCGGGAGTCAGGCTACGCACAGCGGGAGTCAGGCTACGCACAGCGGGAGTCAGGCTACGCACAGCGGGAGTCAGGCTACGCAAAGCGGGAGTCAGGCTACGCACAGCGGGAGTCAGGCTACGCAAAGCGGGAGTCAGGCAATGCACAGCGGAGTCAGGCTAGGCACAGCGGAGTCAGGCTAGGCACAGCGGAGTCAGGCTAGGCACAGCGCTTTTCAATTCACTGGCATTGAGTTGGCATCATGGCACATATGCTTTTACAATTCACTGGCATTCATGGTCTATGGACTAGGTATAGTGTATTTTGTTTGGTTTATCGGGGCACGGTTAAACTGTGTCCCAAATCAATTTAATTTCACTGGTGCATTTTAGTCATGTTTTAACGAAGTCCAAATTATCCTAAAATATCTCAAACGTACATCCATGAACTTCCTACTGGGTAATTTAAATATGAAAATGCTAAGACAGCATATTGGTTCTTGGAGTAGTTCGATGAGTTGCCAGGGAGAAAACAGCAGTTCAGCCCATGATAACTTGATCATCGTGAAGGATTGTTTCAATAGAGCACTTTCACATTGACTCTGTACGTTAAACACTGTATGTGGAAATTAGCTTATCAAATACTGAGGTGGACACACACACACACACACACACACACACACACACACACACACACACACACACACACACACACACACACACACACCTCTCAGAGGACAGCTGTTTAGCTGACAGCCTTGTTATTCCTGGCTTCAAAACCCTTTTTTCGACACATCCTGCTTCACCCTACCCCAACTCCTCGATGATATACAGTTGCCTGTGGACGGGGATGTGTGTGTGTGTGTGTGTGGGTGTTACCTTGGGGTTGACTATGATCTCCATGTCCATGGCGTTCTGCTCCTGCAGCCTCTTGATGGCCCCCAGGGAGATCCACAGGTTGTTGGTGTTGAAGATCTTGAACTTGGTGACCGACTTGAACTCGTCCACGTGGGCCTTGGGGACCTGGGCGATCTCCAACAGACGCAGCTTACCGTCGTACTGGATCAGAGTACCGCCCTAGAAGGAGGGAGGGAGGGAGGGCGGGAGGGAGGAGGTTGGGGTGGAAGTGAAGTTGTCAGGGAGGAAGTTAGCCAACTCTTTCCTTTAACCTAATCCTCCTGAAGCATTATGTTCATTCTCCTGACCTGCCGCTCAAGTTCTCCTAACATCCTATTTTAGGAGTCTAGTCGCGACCCCGGCAAATCACCTTGACGTCGGCGCGAGTCTTGTCGGTGACCTCCATGATGAACTCGCAGCGTTTCCCGTTGGGCACCAGGCTCACCAGGTGGTGAAGGATGTGCAGGTCCACCGTGGCTCCCAGGTTGTCGATGTTGGACACAAAGATGTACTCCTTCAAACACGCACGGAGAAATAAGAACGTAAACCGTGGTCCTGCGCGCTTGTGTGCAACGAACGTTACGCCGCTTGAATCGAAAATACCGCTTCACCAGAAGACTGGTCTTAAAGGAGGCTTAAACCCAGGACCTCTGCCTTGCTGGCATGTGACCCAGCTCCGGAAGCTTCTCATTCACTGACCTAAGTGGGGACTCTTCAGGCTGAAGAGTGACTTTCACACGTCCCTGTGACCTACTACGTGTGTGTGTGTGTGTGTGTGTGTGTGTGTGTGTGTGTGTGTGTGTGTACCTTGCCCTCTGCGATGAGTTGGTCCAGCAGGCCGGAGTTGTAGAAGCTGGCGTAGATGTCTCCATGGCCGGGGGGGTACCAGACGTCGGCGTTCTGGCCCGTCATTCCCATGTCCGTTGCCACGGGGAGGAGGGACTCCTTGTTAATACGCGGGTATCTGGGAGACAGTGAGCATGGAGGGAAAAAAAGGACATGAAGATCTCATACCTCATTAAAAGAAATCCTCTAGAAAAGGAATATCTCAAGTCTAAATTAAATTACATACTAATTGGTAAAAAAAAAAAGTTTTGAGTAAAGCTTTTTTTTCTTAGAATGGAGTTGTCAAGGGTCACAGCGGATGTGTTTAGACCTGAAGAACAACCGAGTGTCAGGTCCTGGCTAGGTGCCTCTAATCGGGCACAACCAACCAGTTTTGGTTGCGCCCAATTAGAGGTAGCTGCGCTGAGTTGCCTCTAATTGGGGACCCTATTTATGTTGCCCTTGTTTTGTGTTCAGTTGTGGATCATTGTTTGTGCCATTTGTGTTGTGCCTCAGTTCGTGGTCTGCCTCTCCTTGTTTTTGTTCTTGCAATTAAAAGGACGTTACCCCGTACTCGCTCTGTGCCTCGTGTCCTGCCTTCCCACAGCCGTGACAACGAGACATTAAACCAGACACACCCGTACCATGTCAGCAGGCAGTTCTCCCTTAGTTATGTAACTCAGGTGTTACAGGAGGTGAACAACAGGACTAACTAGAAGTTTAAAACCGGTCTTCCAGGAAAGCAATCAGCTAGGAATTCGGTTAAGAATCGTAATGAGAACCGAGAAGTCCCAAGGACCGAGAAGACCCTCTCACCTAATTATGACGACAGGTCAATGAAGCTGATGGCAACAGTTTAGTAAGGGGAAAAAAAGTCAGGTCCCAACTTAACCTTCATCAATTATAAATGCTATTACAGGATGAATAGGTAATGTGGTCTAAGGGGTGAGGGGAGGTTGGGGTGGGAATGAGGGATTGCTAGTCAAGGCCAACAGTTATTTCCCTTAACATACAGAGACATTAGCACTCCATGTATATGTTTGTGTACTAGTCAAAAGCTGGTTGACACAAGCCGGTTGACAGAATACCATGAGTGTATACATGAACTATGTAGGTATATGAACTCAGAACCTGAAACCCCTATTGGTCATAAAATAAAAAGATGGTCACAAAAGGTCAGTCAGGTCATCTTTTGTGAGCTGAGAGTTTGACCTTTGCTCTGTCAGCCGGACCATGAGAGGGGATGACGGTCTTGACCATTGCTCTGTCAGCCTGATCCTGAGAGGGGATGACGGTCTTGACCATTGCTCTGTCAGCCTGACCATGAGAGGGGATGACGGTCTTGGCCATTGCTCTGTCAGCCTGATCATGAGAGGGGATGACGGTCTTGGCCATTGCTCTGTCAGCCTGACCATGAGAAGGGATGACGGTCTTGACCATTGCTCTGTCAGCCTGACCATGAGAGGGGATGACGGTCTTGACCATTGCTCTGTCAGCCTGACCATGAGAGGGGATGACGGTCTTGACCATTGCTCTGTCAGCCTGACCATGAGAGGGGATGACGGTCTTGGCTAGCAGGAGAGGAGTCAGGTGAGGGGGACGGGGCTTGGGAGAGAAGAGAGTTAGGGGGCCTCATTAAAAGAGGATTACATTTTGACACACTAAGGCTTGATCTTCACATTGTGTTTGATAGTGTTCCAAAGGATCTTCAAGGATCTTCAGAGTCTATGCACTCCTAGAAGAGGCTGATCAAATATTAACACTGCAAGCTTTTTCGTCTACAGTGCTGAAACCTTTCATTATGTTTTTTGAGGCCAGTATGAGACAACTTCTCACAGGAAGTTCAGTTTAAAATAAACTATTTTCTCATACAGTATATTCTCACAAGATGTAAAGTTTAAAATATATTCATCATACAGTCTGGGTCTTTCAATCTGTTCCAATCAGTTAATTGATGCCACATCTATCAGTTCATTATTGTAAACTCGCTCGCTTGATTAAATGTTGTTTTCTCTTCCCTTCACAAGTTCAAATGTAGATTTGTTTAATTGGTAAACCATAACTGTCTCACAACAATGGCTAACATTTCATCCTTCCATTCCTCTAACCATTTGAAGTGACACTTAAAAATGCTTCTTTATTTTATTTCCATTAAATATTTGAGTATGCTGTTAGCCCTGGGAGCCTCTCTCTGTTTGCAGCCTCTCGTCTTTCACCACTTTTCTCTCTCTCTTCTTCAATACAGGGAACAGGGTTGTACTTGGGATTCTACTGCTAAACTTCCTACTAATTGGGATGGTTCTCTTGTTCCCGTTGGACTTGCTGTCATTGGACCAGCATAAGCAGTGGACTGTTTTAAATAATTCATACGGAATTGTTGAGCCTAAGAAAAAAAAACAGGTGTTGTGTTGTACCCTTCAACGTTGATGCCGGGCTGATACTTTCCATTACTTTTGGGAGAGGTACTGCTGTGTTTGTTACCTGCTCTGGTTGAAGGTGTGTATCTTAACGCGGTGATGTGTGTATTTCTGGAGGATCTTCTTCGTGTCTTCATCTGTGTTGAAGGAGTTCATGAGCACCAGAGGAACGTCTGTGTTGTAAGTCTTATTCAAGTGCTGAGGGGGAAAACAAACGCAAAACACTCATAAATAAAGTTAAAGGTGGACTCAGTGATACATACAGTCATGTGGAATAGTAAGTACACCCCCTGCAAAGTTGTCTTTTGTTTTTACAGAATTTGACCTATGGATCTGTAAAACGATTGACAGATGAAGGTAACCTAATTTAAGATTATACTTTGCAATCATTTATTTATCAAAAGTCAACAGAAATGCACTTTAATAGTGAAAGAAAATTAACTATGCCCCTAGCTTCAATAGCAAGACTCATGAGTGAAACATGAGTGAGCAGGCAAAACATGTCTTTTATTTCTTATGGGATTCACATTCAACTGTAGGTCATAACAGAATGGCACAATCATGAAATAAAAGATGGCAACAAAGAAAAAAAATGAACTGACCCCTGTTCAAAAGTCTGCATACCCTTAGTATTTAATACTGTGTATTGTCCCCTTTAGCATCAATGACAGGGTACAGTCTTTTGTAATAGTTGTCTATGAGGCCCTGAATTCTTGCAGGTGGTATAGCTGCCCATTCGTCTTGGCAAAATGCCTCCAGGTCATGCAATGTCTTTGGTCGTCTTGCAAGAACCGCACGTTTGAGATCTCGCCAGAGTGGCTCGATGATATTAAGGTCAGGAGACTGTGATGGCCACTCTAGAACCTTCACCTTTTTCTGCTGTAACCACTGGAGGGTCAACCTGGCCTTGTGCTTAGGGTCATTGTCATGCAGGAAAGTCCAATAGCGTCCCATGCGCAGCTTTCGTGCAGAAGAATGCAAATTGTCTGCCAGTATTTTCTGATAACATGCTGCATTTATCTTGCCATCAATTTTCACAAGATTCCCCGTGCCTTTAGAGCTCACACACCCCCAAAACATCAGTGAGCCACCACCATACTTCACAGTGGGTATGGTGTTCTGTTCACTATAGGTCTTGTTGACCTCTCTCCAAACATAGCGCTTATGGTTGTGACCATAAAGCTCTATTTTGGTCTCATCACTCCAAATTACAGTGTGCCAGAAGCTGTGAGGCATGTCAAGGTGTTGTCGGGCATATTGTAACCAGTCTTTTTGTGGTATTGGCGCAATATAGGCTTCTTTCTGGCAACTCGACCATGCAGCTCATTTTTGTTCAAGTATTGTCGTATTGTGCTCCTTGAAACAACCATACCGTATTTTTTCCAGAGCAGCCTGTATTGCTCCTGAGGTTACCTGTGGGTTTTTCGTTGTATCCCGAACAATTCTTCTGGCAGTTTTGGCTGAAATCTTTCTTGGTCTACCTGACCTTGGCTTGGTATCCCTGAATTTTCCACTTTTTAATAAGTGATTGAACAGTACTGACTGGCATTTGCAAGGCTTTGGATATCTTTTTGTATCCTTTTCCATCTTTATAAAGTTCCATTACCTTGTTACGCAGGTCTTTTGACCATTCTTTTCTGCTCCCCAAGGCTCAGTCTCTAGCCTGCTCAGTGCATCCAAGTGAGAGCTAACAAACTGATTGACTATTTGTAGAGAGACACTAATTGCAATTTAAAAAGCCACAGGTGTGGGAAATTCACCTTTAATTGCCATTTTCACCTGTGTGTGTCACCTTGTGTGTCTGTAACAAGGCCAAATATTCAAGGGTATGTAAACTTTTGATCAGAGCCATTTGGGTGATTTCTGTTATCATTATGATTTTAAAAAGGAGCCAAACAACTATGTGATAATAAATGGCTTCATATGATCACTATCCTTAAATAAAATAGATTTTTGCATAAAACTGTCATTTTCAAAATCAATGCCAAAATTTCACAATTTCTGTCAGGGTATAGAAACCTATGAGCACAACTGTATATCAGTAGATCTGGGTATATCAGTCAGGAATTTTTGCCCTGTCTCATTCAAGTTAAATTTTATTTGTCATTACACATTAACAAGAGTGTTACTGGCAATGAATTGCTTGGTTTCCAAAGACTTCCTCTACAGTGCAGTAATACAATGTAAGTAGTACAATAGAATAAAACATTTAATAAAAATAAGATGACATGTAAGTAATAAAATAGATAAGCGGTAATAGTGTCAGTCTGAAACGAGCTGCAAGCAGTATTTACAGTTCGGCTTCAACTGTGTCAAATTCAAGGGCTTTTTCTTCATGTCCCCCTCAGCATTTCGACAGGATTGAGATCTAGGCTTTGACTCGACCATTCAATATCTCTCCATTTCTTCTCCTTGAGCCGATCTGTTGCAGCTTTGCTTTTGTGTTTTGGGTCATTGGCCTGTTGCAAGATCCATGTTCAGTTCAGCTTTCTGATGAAGGTGGCCTCATTCTCCTCAAGAATTCTCTGGTACAATATGGAATTCATAGTTGAGTCAATGATGGCAGGTTGACCAGGCCCTGAGGCCACAAAGCAACCCCAAACCATAATGCCGCCGCCTCCATGCTTTACAGTTGGAATGATGTTCTTCTGTTCAAAGTGTTTTGTTGTTCCCAGTGTTTTGTTTTTACCAAATATGGCATCTGACAGCAGCAAACCAAACAATCCGACTTTTGACTCATCTGTCGAGAGCACATTGTTCCAGTAGTCTTGGTCTTTACCCATGTGTTGTCTGGAAAACGTCAATTGTGTCTTGATATATTTTTTGAGACCAGAGGCTTCTGCCTTCCTGACCTCCCGTGTTGGCCAGGTGTGTGCAGTCTTGGGGCTCCAGCCAGATCAATGTTGGAGAGCATCAATTCCGTGATGCATTGAGACGGACTGACCAACTAATCAAAATGAGCAGTTACTCAGGCTGCAAGGCGATGTCTTCCAAAAGGTTGGTCAGAAGTCAGTCGCCATGTCAGACCCACCCAATCACTGGAGACTTGAAATGAGGGAGGGGCTGTCATGGCCAGCCATTCCCAAACTGGGTGGATGTTTATGAGGCAACCAGCCTGTCCAAGGTTCATCTCGGGTTTATGAGGTCATCAAGGATGGGACAGGAATGTAAGCAGCAGTCTGACCCATGTGTGCCCTGTTCAGATGACAAATAAAACAGATGACTTGGAGGAGAAAGCACAGCCTCCTTCCCGACCAACCTCCCAGACATAGACATCCAGGAAATGACCAAGCAGTGACGCAATCTGTTTCTGTAGTAGTGTTTTGTCCACTGTGACACATTTGGCTAGTTTTCACGTACAGATGCTGTGTCTTGGACCACTTTCACAAAGCTTGGAAATAATGCCGCAGGAGCAGGGAATATGAATTGATATTAAAGGACTTTAGACAGAAGGAACAGACCTCACAAGAGGCAGAAGGAACAGCCCCCTGTAGCGACAGAGAGAACGCACGTAGGGGAAAAACATCAAACGTCATTGATCAAATATGTGTTTTTTTGTTGCACCAAGCAGGCACAGAAGCCAGAACTAATGTCAGGCCAGAGATTGTTTCCTTGAACCTGGCCCCTTCAGACAGGTGCCAACTATAACAGCAGTACACTGACACGGTACAGTCACAACATATACAAGTCCAGTGATCATAAACTTTGCGCGAACGCAATCATGTGTATTAGAAAGAAACAATAGTTCATCACTAAACTGAATATTATCTGTATTTCACATTCAACTTGAAAAAAGACAGAGAGCTTCTGTGGTTCAGGAAAATACAATATCTTCCTTTCTCTCTCTCCCTCCCTCATGCTCCCTCCCTCCCACCTCCCTCATGCTCCCTCCCTCCCACCTCCCTCATGCTCCCTCCCTCCCTCACACTCCCTCCCTCCCTCTATAACACCCACAGCCGCTCTTACTCCTGACCTCCAAAACACAAGCATGTTCTCTCTCCACCTCTTTTCCTTGAGGTCATATTTTCATAAAAAAAGCACATTATCAACCGAGATCCCCTTGTTCTCTGCGACATCTAAAGGCGCTCAGAGTGAATAGACCTCTGGTAAGCTGAAGAGACGCTAGTAAAGTGTTTGTTTTAGCGCATGGGCAGGTCTGCAGGGTTGGCTGGGCAGGGGCTCGCTGTGCAGTGGAAACAGACTGCCTTACGTTCCAGTGGTTCTGGGGCGGCCATTTTCCCCTCCAGGTCATATTACCTCTACAGTGAATGAGGCCATTTAGGGAGAAAATGAATAACTCCTTTACTGTTCCTTCACCTTCCACCCACTTCATATACCCCGCATGAAAGCTTTTCAGTCCTCTGTGTGTGTGTGTGTGTGTGTGTGTGTGTGTGTGTGTGTGTGTGTCCACTCTTCCTCATTAAAGTAATTATCTGTTGAACGGAGACTTAAGTGCCAACCCCCCAGACACTTGATTGGATAAGCTTCAGGGGAGGGGCTTAGGGTAATGACATTCTAATGTAATGACATTCTAATGAACACCCCTGTGCTACAGATGTCTATAACATTACTCCGGCATAACTTCATAACCACTATAAGACAGTTACCCTAAAAGACCAGGTCCAGGGAAGTGTCGTTACTGCCCATGTCATGCGTTTCATGTCTGTGTCATCTCTGTGATGCTTCATTAAATTTCACATACATGACATGAAAGGTAAATACATCTGTTGCCTGTTCAGGCCCAGGAAAGTCTCCCGACTGCCTATGACACGCGTATGACCACCCACGACACTCCCAGAAGGCGTCCGTTGGAGGTACCTCTATCTGCTGCACAGTGAGGTCCAGGAACGTGTTCTCGTTGCGAACACTGATGAGGCTCTTGGGTCCTTTGCAGCCCATGCTGGTGCCCAGACCTCCATTCAGCTTGACCACCACCAGCTTGTTGAGGCTTTCCGCCACGCTGTCCGGGAGGCCCCGTGCCGCAATCTTCTCATACGGCTGGATCTGTGGAAGGGACAGGAGACGGGGACAGATTTAGTCTGGTTCCATATGTTTTCTTTGGCAACAGTTGCAATAGTGATTTCCATGACAATAAAGCTTTTAGAATTTGAAGTGAAAGGGGTGGGTGGGGAGATGGCTTTGACTGACTCATTGAATGTTATGAAGTAATACGGTGTAGTAATATTGTAATAGCCACGACCTACAATTAAAAAGAGGTATTTATGTAATGATAGAAATGCAGACAAAGTCGAAGAGAGAGTGAAAGCAGAGTAGGAAAGTGGAGTGAGTGAGAGAGCGGCATTCATTCAGGGGAACTTTGGGACTGAAACAATTAAACCCCAGCATTTCTCAGTTTGAGTTCATTTCAGGAGACAGAGTAATATTTCACAGGACTACACACAAACATATGCAGACCTGCATTCAGCTTGAATCAATCTTTGGCATTTTAATAGCTAGCTGTAGGTTTCCAGGAGTATTATGACAAGAACCCATGACCATCACATCTTAAACAGATGTCCTTTCATGTGTGTGAGAGTTGCAGTGTTTACATGCATGTTTGATTGAGTCCAGGTGAACTGAAAGGTCATGACCCATCCTGTGTGGTGAATATGCTTTGAGACACCTGAGCTTGGATCTGAAATCACAACACAGCTTGGATCTGCAGTCTGGATCTAAGACCAGAACACAACAGAACCGTAGTCTGAGTCTGAGACCAGAACACAACGGAACCGCAGTCTGGATCTAAGACCAGAACACAACAGAACCGCAGTCTGGATCTGAGACCGGAACACAACAGAACCGCAGTCTGGATCTGAGACCGGAACACAACGGAACCGCAGTCTTGCACATATTGTAAGAGACAGAATATTTGTGTAGAGAGAGAGAGAGAGAGAGAGAGAGAGAGAGAGAGAGAGAGAGAGAGAGAGAGA
>JACXGI010014465.1:6187-19114 GCA_016801175.1 Esox masquinongy | reverse complement strand
TTAATAAATAAATAATCAAATGCAAAATAACACTAAACTATGACTAAGAACCTGAAATGAGTTGAAGTTAAAACTCATTCTTTCAACAAGGCCCTGAGTGTGCAGCTCTTTAAGGTAGAAGAACTCAACACCGAGCCAGCCTCTACAGCCTCCAACTTCGAGTTTGGCTGTGCACAGTTCCATCATCACTGTGTGTTTACATGTGTGTGTGTTTAAACAAATCCATCATCTGTATTCATTGTAGCTCATAGTGATCATCTTCTGAGTGGCTGAGGTGGCCCAAATATGTCCAGAGTGAATGTTAAATCACCACACTGGGTGAGCATTAGACAGCTAAATATTAAATATGAGAGACTAGCCAATGTCATGAAGATGGAGAGAGCTCCTGTGATAGAGATATGGATTACCCCGCAACACACACACACACACACACACACACATTCACAGACAGATACACACAGACAGTCAGACAGACACAGAGATACACAGACAGTCAGACGGAGGAGAGATTGAAGGACTGACAGACAGAATATCAATACTCCCTAGGGCCCGTATGATAGGAGATAATGGAAATTGGAGGACAAGATTTTGTCGAATCCACAGAAATAAGCAAATTCCCCATGAGATGTGGTGTGAGCTATACCTATTAGGTGTGTTAGTGTGAGGTGTGTGTGTGTGTGTGTGTGTGCGTGTGTGTACGTGTATGTGCGTGTATGTGCGTGTGCGCGTGTGCGTGCGCACGTGCGTGTGTGCACGCGTGTGTGTGTGTGCGCGCGTCTCGGCTCGGTCAATAAATGTACAGAGCCTACGATGGTGGATGGGAAGAGTGGGTCTCCATGGTGATTTGTTTGCATGGATTAAACGTCAGTTTGGGAAATATTATATTATTATACTAGAACTCTGGAGAGACAGGGGGCAATGAGACGGAGAGAGGGAGCGAGAGAAGGGGTGGAGAGGAGGGAGAGGTACAAGAGAGAGGTACAAGAGGTGAGAGTGAGGGAGAGGCGAGAGGACAGGCAGAGAGAGAGAGAGAGAGAGAGAGAGGGGTGAAATAATTGAGAAAGTTACAATCCGCCGAGTTTCTGACAACCAATGTCATGCCGTTTTAAAAGGCTCCGCTGTGTGCAGGTCCCAGTCCCAAATGCCACTCGCTTCTCCAATCAGTGCACTACATTTGCCCAGAGCCCTCCGCAAAACAGAGTGGGGGGAGCACGCGACCGTGGAGGTGGCCAGCAGTTCTCCCGATGATTGTTATCTGGGTAAAGCTAACCGGGCCCCTGCTGAGAGCCGTCTGAGAGAAAGCCCGACAAGTCGCCCGCGGTCTTGGCCCAGAAATGTGTTTCTCATCCAAGTCCCGAACAACAGCCTCTCCAGAGTCCCCAGCCGAACGGATTGTGCGTTAACACAGCCGGACCGGTTTCCATACTTCGCAGAATTATCGCTGAAAGAGTTCTGGCAATGGGGCCTTGTCCAAGATGTGCAAACCCAGACTATTTGTGTGTTATTGGGGAAGCACCCAGTTGGTTCTGCTGTTTTCCACAAGCACCACCGATTCAATAAATCCACTATGGGGATTATATACGAGACTTAATGCCTCCAAGTGAAGGACGAGCTACAGAAAAAAGGTAAAAACACGTTGAAGCCAAGAAGCCACATACCAGTTGAAGATTTCAGCAACAGCTTGGTTCAGTCCCTCCCCTTCCTCCATCCTCTCCCTCTCTCATTCCCTCCCTCTGTCCATCTCTCACTCAATCATGAAGTGAGAGATATGATTGGTTGTCTGTCTCTGTTCTTCATAACAACAGATAGTGTGAGCCGCATGGCAACAGAGGAGAGAAAATTACAAGAGAGGAGAGAGAGAGAGAGAGATGGAGGGACAGAGAGACAGAAGAGAGATACAACGAGATCCTAAAAATAGGTCATGTCACAAATGACTGCTGCCATCACATCGCAGTGTGTGTGGTGTGGTGTGTTTGTTCCCAGGTTTTCATTGGGAGTGGTTTACATCTCAGAATTTATTTTCTGGGCTCACCGGGTCTCCTTACTGACACCCCCAAAAAAACAACCAGAAATGTTTTTAACTCCAAGCGTGTAGTGGGGCACGTTCTGTCTGTTTTCCAAAAATCCATTCAGGCAGTCGGCCTGGTGACTGACAGAGATCATCATCACCAACAGCTCCTCCTTCTCATCCACCACCGACTCCTACTCCTCACGACAGTTCATCTAGCGGGAGTTCCCCAGAGAAACCGAGCCAACTGCCAGAGAACACAACGGTGCTAAAGAGGCGCCCCTCCCACTGTGAACACTGGCAGACCTACGAAGGCGGAGTTATTCACCGGTTATACGGCGGGACATGTCGGCTCTTTGGCAACAGTATGTGTCGGTTGCGCCAGCTGACATAAAATGGTGGAGTTGCAGTTGGCCGGCCTCTCGGCGAAGATCAAAGATCATTTGGCTGCGTAGCTCATGACACCGGGAATAAGGACTGGACCACTGACCAACAGGTAGCCTCCGATCATGAAAACCATCGGGCCAGAAGGTTGAGGTCAATGGGAGACTGTCAGTGAAATGAAGAATAAAACGTCTGGTCTATAATTGAGCTTGTACAATGACATGACCCCACGTTGAAGTTATGACCCCATACTGACAGGTTAGCGTGAAGGCAATTAATTATCTCAGACCCTAATTTCAAAATAAGAATAACAGCAATGTTTAGGCAGGCAGTGTGGCCGAAATGAGAGAGGGGGAAATTATTTTATTGTATAATGAATGGACCAATAAAGGAGAGTGTTCAAGTATAATGCACAAAAGATGGAAATGACCAACCGACGGGAGTTGGAGTTTCTTGGACTTCAAGAATGTGACTGGTCAAACCAAGAAAATACTCGGTAACACATCCGATACGTCGACCCAGATTAGTGGGAGGGGGGAGGGCATTAACAGTAGCCCCCAGCCCGGACCGAATAGCTGGCAAGGCAAACAAAGAGACAGTTGGAGGAAGTTTGACGTCTGAGGCCCAGCACCTTCTGAATGCAGAGGAACATTACTACATTCTGTGTTTCGTGTTACTGATCCCTTCTGCCCAACTCCCATGGTGCTGTTACTGAAATGAAAGCGTTTTCTAAATCATCCCTGTGACTGTCGCTTCTGCAGAGAGATTGTTTTTTTAAAACCCATAGCGGTCTGCCATCACGCGGGTGTGGTTGAATTTGGTCGTCATTATGAGTTGCCCGATTCCGTTGTTTGTGCTAAATGCAGCGTTTCTCTTTTAGTGTATTCAGCAGAATCTAGCGAACCAGGTGAGATCCGCCACTAACATCTGGACTTAAACTTTCAGGTGAAAAGCGCCGTGTGGCAAGGACAGAGAGAGAGAGAGAGAGAGAGAGAGAGAGAGAGAGAGAGAGGGAGAAAGAGAGACAGAGGGGAAGAGAGATAAAGTCTTAAAAGAGAAATATAAAGCAGAGACAGATCCTGACCAAGCACAGGCTCAGCGACTACAGCCTAGCCATCAAAAAAAAAACAGACAGCATTTCTTTAATAAATTTGAAACACTAGTGCCATCATTCACCACGCTGTCCGATGAGGAAAAGATGCAGGTGTTCTTGGGGGTGGGACACACAGCCCCCCTAGCTGGACGCTTCCTCTGAGAGTGCCAGAAAATAAGGGGTAACCTGAACTGTTACATTTTATTTATTATTTATGTATTTTCACTTTTATTGTTACTGTTCACCTCAATGCTTTTGTTGTTGGTACGTCTTTCAGATGATGACGGTCATTTCTGTTAGTGTTGTTATTGTGGGGTTGTCTATTGTTGGTGTCCGCCTAGCTTTTGCAATATGATCGTTATGACTGTTATCTGTTTATTTGCACTTGTTGTTCACTCTGAGCATTTTGTTATTGCTGAATATTTCTGACAATGCTGGTTATTGTTGTTCTTGATGTCACCTTGAATGGTGCTGCTACTGTGTAGTCTCCTATTATTATTGTACCACTAACTTTGGCAATACGTTTGTAATAACTGTCATACTAATAAAGCTGAATTGAATTGAAAGTCACAGGGAGAGAGAGAGAAAGACAGAGAGAGAGAGAGAAAGTCACAGGGAGAGACAGAGAGAGAGAGAGAAAGTCACAGGGAGAGAGAGAGAGAGAGAGGGAGAGAGAGAGAAAGTCACAGGGAGAAAGAGAGAGAAAGTCACAGGGAGAGAGGGGAGGGGGGGGTATTAAGGAGGACTAGAGATGACCAGGAGTTGCTCAGGTTGGATTATATCATCTTCTCCATCTTCTACATATTCTCCATCTTCTCCATCTTCTACATCTTTTCCATCTTCTACATCTTACATCTTCTCCATCTTCTATATATATATATATATATATATCCAGTATCTCAAAAAAGTGAGTAGATTATATCTTTTCATGTGACAACACTCAAGAAATGGCACTATGCTACAATGTAAAGTAATGAGTGTACAGCTTGTATAACAGTGTAAATTTGCTGTCCCCTCAAAATAACACACAGCCATTAATGTCTAAACTGCTGGCAACAGAAGTGAGTACACCCCTAAGTGAAAATGTCCAAATTGGGCCCAATTAGCCATTTTCCCTCCCAGGCGTCATGTGACTCGTTAGTGTTACAAGGTCTCAGGTGTGAATGGGGTGCAGCTGTGTTAAATATGGTGTTATCGCTCTCACACTCCCTCATACTGGTCACTGGAAGTTCAGCATGGCACCTCATGGCAAAGAACTCACTGAGGATCTGAAAAAAAGAATTGTTGCTCTACATGAAGATGGCCTAGGCTATAAGATTGCCAAGACCCTGAAACTGAGCTGCAGCACGGTGGCCAAGACCATACAGCGGTTTAACAGGACAGGTTCCACTCAGAATAGGCCTCGCCATGGTCGACCAAAGAAGTTGAGTGCACGTGCTCAGCGTCATATCCAGAGGTTGTCTTTGGGAAATAGATGTATGAGTGCTGCCAGCATTGCTGCAGAGGTTGAAGGGGTGTGGGGTCAGCCTGTCAGTGCTCAGACCATACACCATACACTGCATCAAATTGGTCTGCATGGCTGTCATCCCAGAAGGAAGCCTCTTCTAAAGATGATGCACAAGAAAGCCTGCAAACAGTTTGCTGAAGACAAGCAGACTAAGGACGTGGATTACTGGAACTATGTCTTGTGGTCTGATGAGACCAAGATAAACTTATTTGATTCAGATGGTGTCAAGCATGTGTGGCGGCAACCAGGTGAGGAGTACAAAGACAAGTGTGTCTTGCCTACAGTCAAGTATGGTGGTGGGAGTGTCATGGTCTGGGGCTGCATGAGTGCTGCCGGCACTGGTGGAGCTACAGTTCATTGAGGGAACCATGAATACCAACATGTACTGTGACATACAGAAGCAGAGCATGATCCCCTCCCTTCGGAGACTGGGCTGCAGGGCAGTAATCCAACATGATAACGACCCCAAACACACCTCCAAGACGACCACTGCCTTGCTAAAGAAGCTGAGGATAAAGGTGATGGACTGGCCAAGCATGTCTCCAGACCTAAACCCTATTGAGCATCAGTGGGGCATCCTCAAACGGAAGGTGGAGGAGCGCAAGGTCTCTAACATCCACCAGCTGCGTGATGTCAACATGGAGGAGTGGAAGAGGACTCCAGTGGCAACCTGTGAAGCTCTGGTGAACTCCATGCCCAAGAGGGTTAAGGCAGTGCTGGAAAATAATGGTGGCCACACAAAATATTGACACTTTGGGCCCAAATTGGACATTTTCACTTAGGGGTGTACTCACTTTTGTTGCCAGCGGTTTAGACATTAATGGCTGTGTGTTGTGCTATTTTGAGGGGACAGCAAACTTACACTGTTATGCAAGCTGTACACACTACTTTACATTGAAATGTTTATCCACACGAGGGCTCAGGTGATCTGCAAAACAGGTGTATTTGGATAAAAAAACAATAAGGTGCAGATTAGTATGCTGTAGCATCAAATTTATTTTATAAGTCAGCAATTTTTGAATTTCCAACTTTAATTACTGAACGAGTATATGCACTTATTTGCCGCCGGCCAGCTTAGCTTTGTGAAAAGTTGGAAAGTGAGGCTTTTTTTTTTATAGAAAATTACAACCAAATGAGCCGGTAGACCTGAACGCCACACAAAACCACAGACTGCGTCAACCAGCAGCGTCCCAGATGTTACGGTTTGATCCCAGGGACAGCGATGTGCGTGCCTGGTCAGAAGAGACAATTATTTCAATCATTCATTTATTTTTAGAAATTGGGATGAAAATGAGAGAAACGCAGACTTTCACACTGCTGCCTTGGGGATTCAATCCAAACGACCACTCGGTTACTGGTCAGAAGCTCAAGCCTCCAAACTTCTTGGCTGTAGCTACAGGTTTTATTCACCTATAACTATTTCCAGGCCACCTGACAATCTTGCCTGGGCCCGGGACAAGATAATCTTAGATGGGCCCTTTAATGTCAACCCAATGTCAGTTCTGGGCCCCCCCCCACCCCCCTACCCTGGGCCCGGGACAACAGACCCGTTTGTCCCCCCCTATTGGCGGGCCTGACTATTTCCATTATTGTTGTGGGTCAACGTTTTTTTTGGTGGGCAGCCTTTCATTGAGATTAATTTCACTATGAGCGGGGTGTATTAGAAAACATGTTTACAGTAGACCGGCGTTGTTTAATTGATCACACGGGGCGAATGATAACCGCCGCAGTGTGGACTCCGGTGCCACATCACAATGCGCCGTCCATCTGACGAGCAGCGTGATATCACGGCTCCAGTCTATTTAACGAGACAGCTGTGCTTGTCGGCGTCTCTAGGTAGTGGGCTGTGGGCTATTTTGGATAATTGGATCTCCATTCGCTTTTTGTTTACTGCGTTCGCATACGGTTTGCTGTTAATGCAACCGGTCCAAATATAGACTGGGCCATTATTGGCGTGTTACCTCAGCCGGGCCCGGTTGGCTCACCGCCACATACATGTACTTTATCTGTTAGCGTGTCAGTTCACAAGGAATTCGGCTCTAATCTGCACCCCGGCAATTGAATTCGCTCGGCGTTATGGGCGAAACAAAAGCGTGTTCACATGAGGTTTGCGATAGGCCAGACACCCTGACTGTACGGTGATCCGGGTTCACGGCCAAGACCGCGTTGCCTCGTTCCGAGGACGTCCTTCACGGTGCTGAAAGGCTGCAACCAGCCGGCATTAAATTAAAGTGACCTCCCTCCCTGTACAAATAAAGACACCCGCCAAAACTGTTCAAATAAATGAAACCTTGGTCCCCGTTCCTGTTAAAATCAAAGTGGAATCGAACAGCTAGACGTTGCGGCATACCCGTCAGACCTCGCAGAGCCTCAGCGCCCTGCTGGCGGGACACAAAGACACGCGCAGGCCTCCTATACACCTCGTTACCGACACCGCGTCCCTAAAGCCCCGTCCGCGTCCCAAATGCCGCCCCGTCGCTGATGGGGATCTGGTGGGGCGAAGGGGCACCGTGTAGCGGGGTAGGACGCGAGCTGGGATGGTTATCGTCTCCCGGCAACAGAGTACACCCCGACCCCATGGCAACATCAAAGCAATACTAAGTCAGGTTGGCGTCTGTGTATGTGTGTGTGTACGCATGTTTGTGTGCGTATCAAAGTCAGGTTGGCGTAGGCCCCCAGGCTATCCAGATTCGAGTAGCACGCACATGTTCTACCGCTGCATATTAAAAGCGTAACCCCCCCCCCCAAAGCTAACCTGAACCCTAACACCATCCCACAATCCCAGACTGGAGACTGGAGGAGCAGCAACATGATTCATCATACATATTTATACACACACACACATATAATATACAGTGGCAGTCACTTGAATGGGTAAGTGTGTCTAAACTTTTCACCGGTACTGTATTTACATATTATTACTAATCAGTCTCAAAATATTGCCATAGCTCCAATTAAAATATTGCACATCAGCTGTGGAACTCACAGTATAAACGTATATATATTTTTTAAATGTTTAAAGAGTAAGCTTACAGGCAAGACTAGTTTAGAAACCTCCGCCTCAGGTTCTCCTGTCAGAATTAGTCGTGATACGTTTAAATAAAAGCGGCTCGTCATCACATGACGTGTCTGCCATGGGGACGATGAATAAAACTCCCTTTTAAGAACCAAAACAGGTAAAAAAAAAAAAACAAACAAACAAACATAGTCTTCGGTTGCAGCAGACTAACGTTGAATATTGAATTCAGACCATGAACTACTGGTGGAAGGGATGGAATGTAACAGTCTGTAAGAATTACACATCATTACATCACAATAAATGATTCTCTCTATTCCTCACCCTCTATATCTCTCTCCTTCTTACACACACACCATAACAGCCATCCTCAGCACAATGCCAGGCGGTGGTTTGGTATTCTGCTGGTGTCATTTCCTCCTCTCCACTTTCTCTTCCTCCTCCCGGAAAAACCGCGGAACACGATGCCAGCTGGACGTCTTAGTGATTATTTCATAACACTCTGAGCTTAACCTGGCATGGCACAATGAGGCAAGGTGGAGGAGGACAGGAGGGAGAAAGTAGAAAGGGAGGAAAATGGGAAAGGAAAGGAGCAGAAGGAGAGAGGAATGGGAGAAAGGTGGGAAGAGGAGAGACGAAGTGGAGAAGGAGAAATCGAGGAAAAGAGAGAAGTGAGAAGAGGAGAGGATTGAGAAAAGAGGACAGGATTAGTCGAAGATAATTAGCTGGGGTGTTAGTTAGTGTGTGTGTGTGTGTGTGTGTGTGTATTTGTGTGTGTGTGAGAGATGGATGATGTATGTGTGTGTGAATCCACATAACATGCCCCTGAGCCGATTGTGGAGAGTTAGATCCTCTTACACACACCTCCCCTCCCTCGAAATCTCTCTACTCAAGAAACACAGCCGCTCTCCATCAGTCGATACGACTTTACAGCTCAACCCCACAAAAACCCAAGGATTCTCTCACTTCCCTTCTTCAGTTCCCCCTCTCAGCTCTCACCACCCTCCATCATTCCTCCTCTGTCCTTTTCAGCTCTCACTCTCACAAGGATAATTTAACATCTCTTTTTTAGCTTGATGTTTGAAGGCTCCTCTGACTTTTGTAACAATTCATATGAAGCATCTTAATGCGTTATGACGTGGTAATAACCGTGTCATACTATGACAAATGGTGGATATGAAGACTTGTCATTTTACAGACAGTTACGACCTCTACATAATATTCATATCACGATAGAGAGGTGTTTATTCTAGGGTGAAAGAATGTGTCTTATAATTTTTCATAGCACACAAATTCCTGAGATGACAGGCCACTCTCTCTACATTTACACACTTGGCTTGTGTATCTTAAATTCTTTTTTTTGATGATTCACTGGACGGCAAAAAACATTCTTTGGAAGGCAACCCAGCTCCTGCGTAAAATAAGATAATATTTCCCAGAGTGCAGCACTCTGGGTTGTTTTTCTGAATCGTTGGTCTCGTTGATTTATTGATTGGTTTTATACCACACACAGATAAATAATACTTTTCTAAACAGAGTTTTATTTTTTATAAATGTTTTATTTTTTATACATATTTATGCTTGTCATTGGATAGAGGAGTGATGGAAGAGACAAATGTGAGACAGATTCAGTGTTTGCGCACTGGAAGCAGCTTGGACCTCATGAAATGATTCTTCGTTGAATCGTTTCTGTAGGTTTGTAGGTAGAACCATACACAGGGGGATCTTTGAGCAACCTTACACACTCGGACATCCCCGCTATAATTCGGGGACATACTGTGTGGTTTAATTTTTCTTAGGGCAAGCAAAATCCCATTAGAAAATAAAACCAACAAAGTGGCCCCAACTGTTACTCTGAGAACAGTCATTTGTCAAATGTCCCGCTGACCTCTCACATTCAAACACTTACGGTGCTTTTAGATGCTCTGTCGGAGGAGTCTAATATATAGAAATAAAACGAGAAAATAAACTACAACTGAGTAACCACTGCTCAAGAAAAAAGCTGTGGAATCTTCTGGAGGTTTTCTGAAGACACCTAAAAGCTGAGCAGGGATATGACTGCTTGTCGATAAACACCGCCGGCAGGCCTTCATCGCTCAGATTTCCTGCTGACTGAAGCCCTTTCGTAGGCTTCATAGATGGGTGTTCTCAGAACCTTTCAGTCAGTCATGGTGGGACTATATTGTGTTAGTCATGGTGGGACTATATTGTGTCAGTCATAGTGGGACTACATTGTGTTAGTCATGGTGGGACTATATTGTGTCAGTCATGGTGGGACTATATTGTGTTAGTCATGGTGGGACTATATTGTGTTAGTCATGGTGGGACTACATTGTGTTAGTCATGGTGGGACTATATTCTGTTAGTCATGATGGGACTATATTCTGTTAGTCATGGTGGGACTATATTCTGTTAGTCATGGTGGGAATATATTCTGTTAGTCATGGTGGGACTATATTCTTTCTGTGAGGAATCCCACAGCACAGCAGACACAGAACATGCCCTGTCCCCACACTCTTAAAATTCCCAGGAGAATGCACACATACACACACACACACACACACACACACACACCCACACACGCCAACATTAACAAACATTCCCAGGACACTAAAGCCAAAGAAATCTTAAGCCTCTCGCCTCTCTGATGTCTGACTGCAAACTTCCAGTGATAGTGATTAAGGTGTGTGTCCTGGGAATGTTTGTTTGTACCTACTTCCTTTCAATTCCTCGCACACACACACACACACACACACACACACACACACACACACAAATGTCCCTGGAATCTGGTTCCACCAAGTGGTTTTAGTCAATCACTCAATCAAGTTATTTTTTACCCCATTGCATATCCCCCCCATTAAACTTGATTATGGACATTATACTGCAATCATCGCATAATGGACTTAATCAGAACACTAACACTGTATTTCACAATCACATCACACTGCCTTAACATAACGACCGTCACCGCCACTCTACCTTAACCTACGTGTCCAACAGGCACCCTACGCCCTTTACGGGACACTCATTCTGACCAGGACACCATTGGGCTCAGGTCAAATGTAGTGCCCTAGTAAGGGACTGGCGTGGCATTTGGAACTCACAAGAGACAAACAGGTATGAGATGATGAATGCTAACAGACCAGGGCCCGGATCCCAAAGCACTAAGATGATCGTAAGATGCACGCAAGTGCCTCGTTATTTTATTAGTGCGTTTCCCGAAAGCATCGTTACTTAGGTGGCACGTAACATTGCTCGTTAATTAACAAGTGCTTTGGACCACTCGTTATTCCATCGTAACAGGCACTTTCGTGTTTTTGTGAAATAGCGCCTCCTTCAACATGCGAAGTGTGATCGCAAACGGTTAATATTAAAGCAATAGAAAAATTATCAAAACATTTTAAATTTAGACACATTTATTTAGACAAATGACATAAGTGCATGAGTGGATGTGAAAGTAATTGAATGCAATTGTCAACTGAGGATAAAGAAAAACGTAAGTAAAACAATAAATAATTAAGAAAAAGTGTTCAAAATTAACATTCACGAGTCTGAAACCCAACATTGTAGGCTACTGTCTTTGATAGATAGGTGCTGGTGCCTTTCTACCTCGTCAAGAAGAACATCGATTTCTTCAGCTCTGAATGCTTGTTTTCTCTTGCGTTCCATTTTTATTTCAAAGAATTAGAATGGATTTTTCCAACTATGCATTGTATTCCCGGTTAAGCAATCATGTGTTGATTGCTGTGACATATATTCTATATAGCTACTGGAGGAACTGATAATTTGATGTCACGTGATCGATTTCTGGAGATATTTTTATTGGCTGAATTCCACCCCATTGGTTGGATATAATGTTTCGTCCACCTTAAATTTCACTACTTCTTCGAGTTTTACATTGTCCTATTGATGCCTAAGTAGTAGTAGAATACATCGCCAGTGATCTTATATGCTTCTGATAAGTAATCAAGCTCTATCGAAATGCAATAGGCTACATTTCAAAATGTATTCATGACCTAATTCCATTCCGAACCCCAAACATGACCTAATTCCATTCCAAACGGCCGTAATAGAGCACTTAGGATGGACTTTATCAAGAGCGACGTATGTGTTGGTTTGGGAAACAGGCAAGTCCGTCGTAACAAAGTCCATCTTAAGGCTGCGTGCGTCGCTAAACTGTCGTAAGTGCAACGTTATCGGGAATCCTGTGCAAGTACTATGTATATATATCTATATACTGTATACGTACAATTTAAATAGCTCTGTCTTCACTGGTTTTTAATTAATCTACATCGTCAGTCTGTAAGGAACTGTGTCTTCAATGTGTCTGTGGTAGAGAGAGAGATAGAGGGAGTCTTACTATCTGTAAGGAACTGTTCTGTCTTAAGCCTGACCCTTAGCAACAGTGATCTCTCAATGTGCTCCAGCAGACACTACTATGTCCCCCAGTGCCCCAGACTCCACATCTTTCTTTCTTTCTGTCTCTCTTCCTCTTTCTCAGTGTCTCTCTACCCTGTATTAGGGAACACTGCCTTTGACTGTCGTGCCTCAGTCACTGAATGCCCTGCAGAGCAAACGTTAGATGTATTGATGCCAATGAGACAGTTCAAATATCTTTCTACTCTGAACTGTGATTGCTTTTCTTAATGTGTTTTTTTTTTTTTTTAAACTTTTCTTTCTTTTTTCTCTCTCTCTATATATATTATCTTACATTGCTGTAAAACAGGGCTCAAATGTAAAATAAACCTTGATGTCAGCTTGATTTGCATGTATAAAAATCTCTTCCCTCTTTCTGTCATCCTTCCTATTTCTCTCTACATTCCCCTCTGTTTTCGCCTACTTCTCTTCAATTCCTCGTTCTTTTTCTCTCTCTCACTCTCTCCCTCTTTCCCTGGCTTCTCTTCATCCCCCCTCCT
>JACXGI010014464.1:0-19064 GCA_016801175.1 Esox masquinongy | reverse complement strand
ATGTTGATGAAATTCTCTGGCCAAATCCAGCTAGGCGAAGAGACAATGTCTAGTTTTTTTTTGTTTTTTGTTTTTACAGTAAACTTACAGTACAATACGTAAAGTGACATTTTGTTACAGTATTATGAATCTCCATGTCAACATTTTGGGCGTGTTGAGAAATAAATGAGTTTCTTCAGTCTGCAACATTGGTCTTGTGCAGTGTTTGGTGAATTTACATTATATTTGTACTTTGTTGATGGTAGCCTACTCTAATCATAGGGAAGTAGAAGTGCTAAAAGTGTTTTAGGTTTATCACAGCAGAGTGTAACTCGTGCAAACAGAGTATAGTAATGTGAAACGTGTGTGTTTCATATGGTAACAAAGTGTGGTTTTTAAACAGAAGTGTATAGTTTTTACAAGAGTGTTTAATTATGCAAAGGATCTGTAGTGTTTTGCTAATTGGGTGTGTGGTTGTGCTAACTGTGTGTAGTGTTTTGAAAACAAGGGGTCTGTTTTGAAAATCGTGCTTAAGCAATCCAAAAAAACTGTAATAGAAAACCCTAAGCATCATCTCTTGACCTACAGTAGCTAGGTCTTGTCCTCCTAGCTGGCTCTGGCCATAGCACTTCATCCACATCATAGGCTATGTCCTCCTGGCTGGATCTGGCCATAGCACTTCATATCCACATCACAGGCTATGTCCTCCTAGCTGGGTCTGGCTATAGCACTTCATCCACATCATAGGCTATTTCCTCCTAGCTAGATCTGGCCATAGCACTTCATCCACATCAGAGGCTATGTCCTCCTAGCTGGGTCTGGCCATAGCACTTCATCCACATCAGAGGCTATGTCCTCCTAGCTGGGTCTGGCCATAGCACTTCATATCCACATCAGAGGCTATGTCCTCCTAGCTGGGTCTGGCCATAGCACTTCATATCCACATCATAGGCTATGTCCTCCTAGCTGGGTCTGGCCATAGCACTTCATCCACATCAGAGGCTATGTCCTCTCACAAGACAGCGAGGGAAGAATCTTCTTGAATGGCAAATCCATCCTTGCAGAGACCCTGCATCCATTTGGTGGCAGGCCTCCTCCATGGCTTGAATGAGGGGTATCCCATGTATGTATCTCATCTGCTCTGCATCAATTTGGTCTTCTGCTGTGACAGTGTCGTCTGTTTCAGAATTTCTTTTACATGGCACTCGGTAGAGTTATTTCATCGGTATGTGATATTTTTTAAGGATTCACCCCAGTGTTGATAGAGAGACCTGATGGACATTACTGAAAACTGTTGCAACAGTATATCTGCTGAGGTTGGGGTGAACTCTCTGTCCAGCCTCTCTCAATGGTTTACTCCTCTAGGTCTACCTCTACCTCTTCCTCTTTCTCTCTCAATGTCAACCCATGGTTTACAACATGGTCCACATCCTCCTCCAGGTCTAACTCCTCTTCCTCCACCATAACTCCTCTTCCTCCACGGGCTCCCCCTCTCATCCTCACTCTCTCTCTTCCTCTTTTTGCAACGTTGTCTTTCCATTGTTGTTGAAGACAGGTAAACTCACCTTTTGTCTTTTTATAGTGGCTACGCCTGGTTGGTGAGATTACAATTTAGCACCTGAGTGTCTGTACACCTGATGGCCGTGTTTGATCAACTTGTTCATAGGTGTGGTATTTTGAAAGGCAGTGCCTTGAAATGGCAAAGAAGTGACATCATGTTGTATTTCTGTGTCTATAGAGAGAAGTGTGTTTAGTGCTTTGTAAAACACTGTGTCTAGTGTTTTGGAAAAAGTGTGAGGCTGAGAATGTCGTTACATTTGTGCAGATCTTGGCTGTGGTTTTGCTTCTTGAGTGTCAGGTTTCACTAACTGCTCTTTTTAATTTCAGTGTGTAAGCAATTGTAAAAAACTGTAAATGGCTTGATAATACTAGAAAAGACAAACAGAGCATTATGTCAAGCAGTTGAGTCAAGTAAGTGTAGAGAACAGTCCCAGTGACCTCAGAAAGGGATCCTGGCCAAGTGGATTTGTCCGCCTTTGTGAAGGACAGAGATACCGGGGACAGCACACACTCACTGGTTCAAAAGTCTACATAGGAGACAGTATTGTAGGAGTGAGGGCATCCTGGGAAACGTAGGAGAACTCCTCCATGATTTCCTTTTTTTAAAGCAGCATTGGAACAGGAACTGGAACGTTTTTTAACTATTCCGCTCCTGTGAACAGGCTGTTTTCCCAGTCAACCCAACACCACCTGCCCTCTACCACGTCTGTTATTCTACAGGCCTGGCATGGCGATGGGCAGCCAAGCGGAACCGGTAAAGGACACTTGGTCCCCTGCTGGGACATTGTGGGACACGCTCAGGGGTAGGCTGGAGTAGAGGGCTTCAACACCGTTCTCCGTAACGGTCCACGAAGACACAGGGCATCCCCATGGGCTGGTGTCACAACAGATGAATGTCAGGCCACGTCACAACGATTGATGCTGTGGAGGCCATTACGAGAAGAGAGACACAGACCCGCACCGCGTTAACCTTTTCACCTCATACACTCCTATTCTGATCCAAACAACTGGCACGATTTAGTCATTAAATATACATTCTCTGGTTCTGTATTATTTAGTTCTACAAGAAATCATCATCCATAACCCAGTCTGGAGCTGACCTGAAGACCGGGGGGGAGGGGGGTTTGAACGTCACCAAGTGGGGAAACTAGGGCGACGGCTCCAGCGTTGCCAATAACCTCCTCTGCCCAGCATGTTCACTCACAGACCCTGGGTTTACCATGACCAGCCATAGTGCAGAGGCAGAGAGAGAAAGAGATTACTTCCCCTCTTTAAACTCTTCCCTCCACTCCTAGCGCCAGTCTCAGAGATGGGGGAGAGCATCACTCTCTCTCTCTCTCTCTCTCTGTCTCTCTCCACTTTTCTTTTATATGCCGAGCCGCTGCCCCTCTCATTCCTTCCCACCCGCTGGGAGACACCATGACATCCTTTCTGATGTGTCGGCCTTCTCCCACTCCTCAGAGCGCCAGCCAGCACCCTCATCATGCCACGCCCACAACCCTGTCAGCTCCGTTCTCAGCTCCGTTTTCAGCACCCACAACACAAAACACTGTTTACAATCCTTCTAGTATGAATCCAGTTACATAGGATTCAAATCTTAATTACTGTATATTTCTAGTTATCTTAAGGCACCTTAATTAACAGCTGGCATTTAGATTAATTAACGACACAGTTGTTTTATATTTAGAATCAGCTGCTGGCTGGCTAAGAGAAGTGGCATCACTAAAGAAACATTTCTCTAATAGATAAAAAAAAAAATCTGCCCTTTGCTTACGATAACACGGAAATATGTACTTCTAATATGATAAGAACTATGTTCATTTCCCTCTAGATCTTCTGTACTCTACACTGGCCTGTATCTCTCCCTTCACTTCTTTGCTTCTCTCTCCCCCCACCTCCCCCATGTCCCTTTCCTTCCCTCTCACAGCGTGTCCAGGGATGCAGAATCAGGACCCACGGTCCGCGGTGTGGAGCTGAGCCTGTAACTCCACCTCCAGGACAGTGAACTTCCTCCTGTGGGTTCTGGCTGGCAGTGGGAGCCGTGAAGGCTCAGCTGTTTTCTAGGGGGATTAATCCGGTCCGGCGCACACCCCCCGTCTCCCCCTGACCTCCCTGCTACAACGGGAGGGCCTGTCAGCGGCTCTGTGATGAGGAACTGTTCCTCGGGGCACACAACGCTGCTCAAGTTTCCCCTGCTTGGGAACAGGGACAACCGGGTCCTGTGCCTGAGGTCCCCCGGGAGAACCGAGCGATGTTCACTTTGCGTCGGACTGCCATCATCTGTCCCCCGATGGCGTGTTATCGCCCGAAGGTGTCCGACCTGACACACTGCGTAGTGACACACTGCGATGCCGAGCCGCCACCTTGCATCCCCCACACACAGGCGACACACAGCGGATGGACCGTCCAGGAACGAGCACGTGCCACAACGGCCCCTCGGAGACGGACATGTTGAATAAACGATGAGGGTTTTAGGTCGTCTACAGGTCCGGGCTCACGTCAAAGAGGCCGCTACCGTACACAACAACCCCAGGGAACCCTTCATACTGAGGCAACCTAATTACTGTGTGACTAAGGCTGCGAAAACTACAGCAACAACCGAGCAGTTGAGCATGCATTCCTATGCAACCGAATGGTAATGTAGGTTTTTGCAGAATCGGTTAAAGCAGAGCTGATGTAATCTCATCTATCTGCCTGGCAGCAGAGGAGATGCAAGTTTGCAGGCACACTTCCACAGCGAAACCTTTCTGACTGCCTGCTCTAATAGTAATGATAAATCCTGTCTAATGGTTTGACTGAGCCGTGAGAGAGCTCCCCCGAGACACAGCTACAGCCTCCAACAAACCCACAACCAGCCAGTAAACAGCAAGGACAGCAGCAATAACAGGCAGCGTCTGTCAGTAGGTCAACACCTCCACTCCGCTCTGCAGCTCTCGCCCCACAGTCTCTTTCCTCTCCTCACCTCCTTCATCCCCTTTGGACCACGGCCCGTTAGGGTGAAGCTCTACAGCTCCCTCAGGGTCCGTCACCATGATAGATAGATGTCGTGCAATAATCATACACAGAGGAAGGGCACAGACAGGGAACCAATCGCAGAGAAGGGGATCAAACAGGGAACCAATCACAGTGGAGGGGCTCAGATTGGGAACCGATCACAGACACATGAAGACCAAAGTGGACAATGAATGGAAGCCGAAAGAAACTGGGGAATGCGTTTCATCCTAGGGAGCGTCGCAGAGAAATAGAGAAGTAAGGAATCTAAAGGGGTTTATCAACACATAACAAACAGCATTTGTGAGATGCTAAACAATCCAGCCTAATCAAGCTTTTCTCAAACTGCCTGTCTTTTCTTAATCACAAGCGATACCTTCGCAAATAATTGTGCAGAGGAACATCAAGAAAATCCTCGTAACATAATTCACCCAAAGCCGCCTCAATAGTCCATTTCAGACATGATTCATTTTCTGTACAACATTTGCGGGGACCAATTCAAGGAGCACCACAGTAACACCCAAACAGAGAACTTAACTAGCGCGACTATAAAATGGTGACCCTGGTCTCGCTGTAAGGCTTTGGGCGAGCAGAGCGTCTGTTCTGTACCCGGGGCTTTAGGAGCTTCACATACCCCTCCTTATTAGGAGCGACGTGTGGACCGCCACTTCCTCCCGCCGAGACAGACAGGACAGTGACCACGGCTCACATAAACAAGCAGAGTGAGGCAGAGCAGAGCAGCCATCATCTGCCGAGCGGACACGCCTCCGCCGCGTCTCCTTTCCCCAGCGGCGCCACGCCGGAAACAAAGAGCAGCCGAGAGCAGCCGTGAACCCGGCTACAGAACTATAGGGGGTGGGGGGAATGTTGTGACAGACCAAAAATGCCGGCTGACAGGCTGCGGCAGAGGGAAACGAAGCATCCTTTGATAAAGAGCGTGGAAGATGGGAAACAGACACCGTGTGGTTTATGTACGGTAGAAGACTCATTCAGACTCACTGCAGGCCACAGAGAGACAGACACGCTGCAGGCCACAGAGAGACAGAGGAGAGGAGTAGAGGACAGGAGAAAAGTACAGCCCTTTATGACATGACATGTCTAGTTCATTCTCTCCACTGCATTCGCTCAACCAGGAAGTTAGCTGGGGCCAACATGCTTGATGGAGAATGCTCCTCATGCTGACAACTGCAGTATGCGATGAGCCAAGGATTGCCTCATTAGTCACCACCTGGAGCCTCCCGGCCACACCTGGCTGTGGCACACGCTGCTGTTGAACCCAGGGGGAAGTGGCACTTCAACACTACAAGGTCGTGCCATAGACCCCACAGAGGCATGTGAGTCCATTCACAATCTTCCAGAGAATGGCCAATTTTGACTTGTCATTTTCACATAGAGGCAAACAAGTATATTTCCAACTTACCCTTTATTTCAACAATGTAAAAAAAAAAAACCTGCCCAGACTGCTGTGTTGAACGCCAGCAATGGACCAGGTAGAGCAGCGTCTGATCAGTGTGACAAGGCATTAGACCCATACCGGTCCTCACCCCACTGATATCGTCACGAGCTACAGTACTATTTACACGGAACACAAACCAGTGTGTCCCAAGAACACACAGTCCTTGGTGAACGTTCACCACCTTCTGATTGTGTCTGACAAACAAGGGGAGACAGGAGCAAGGTATCATGGGTCTGTATTTAGCAGGAATTTTCACTTTGGCTTAGGCTGTGCTTCTCATGAGTCGATCATATGATGTTAGGGGTCATTCCTGGCAAAAAAAAAAAGACAAAGATGTCACTCCGAAGAATAATCCTAAAAAACAAGTCAGAGCCGGTTTAACTCAAATTGCCCACCAGCTGGGGGGGGGGGGGCTATTCTTACAGGATGAGAGCGAAGCTTTTTTTTTTTTTGAATGAGCGCTGAACCCAGGACAACCCAACACTCGGGGGCCTGTCAAGACACAGACACACTGCAGACACACTCAGCCCCAGACTGAACACGACCTTCCGCTACACCTGAGTTAATAACAGCACAACCCCAGCCAAGGTGCTGACTTACAGAGCCAACAAATCACTACTCTGGTCAGCCCAGCCAAGGTGCTGAATCCTGCAGTATAGTATAAGTATGGTGTATAGTGTATCAACTACCTCCTTTCGGCTCAGTGAGCTGCCACCCCGCTGTCAGACCTCTAAAGGATGTTCACAGTTCACATAACTTTCCTAGTAGATGGAAAAAGAGAAGCGATCTCCTGTCATTAGAGCAATACATGGACATCTCAGGCCTACAACTAATGACTTCTCAATTCCGGCATGTTTTTCTAATTTGTGTCATTCTGCTTTTGAAGCCGGGCAAGCCCATGCCCAAGCTTCACGGCCCGTTTAATTGAATGAAGGATGAGTGTCGGCTTGGGAGAGGATTGAAGATAGACACTGACCTTGTATACCAAGCTGACAGACACAGAGAGCCTGTATTTAATCAGTGCAGCCAGCAGTCCTCTCAGACACTCAGATACAGTCCCTATTAAGCCTCTCTAGGGCCACTGGAGGTACTTTAGAGCACCAAATCACTGTACGGCGAACATAACGTAAAACTATAAGTGGATGATGATGAATGCTAAGTGGATGATGATGAATGTCAAGTTTAAATAAAGACGCAACTTAATAGGCAACAGGCCTTTGAGAATCAAAGTCCAAGGTGGAACCACACAGGTCATATCAAGATCCAGTTCTGAAAGATCACTGGGAAAGTCAGACGATCAATGATAAGAGGCAATTCTATGTTGTATGAACGTGGAGTAACGATACAGTCACTACTGCTCCATCACAAAGGCTCTATATTAACCCCAAACCACAGCAGCGAAACAGCATCTGCCCTCTGATTGGTTGAAACGTTTCGATGCTAACCTGGGATGGTGGTTGCCTGGTGATAACTGGTCTCTGCGAAGATGAGGAAGGCCAGCAGGGAAAATTCTACATTGTCTACAGGAGAACCAGCTGTACAAGGTATTCATTTTTCTTCTAGTTTTCTTCCTGTTGTCCTCCTCTGTCTATCTTACTCTACCTCCCTGACAGAGAAACCTCTTCCAGAGCCCAGACACAATCAACTTGTCATGAAGTGGTGATTGTTCACTAGCAACGCTTTTACACAAATTGACATACAGTCATGCATACACACACACACACACACACACACACACACACACAAACAAACACACACGTGTCATGTTTGTGCTCTAATGAGAGGTGTCTGTGAGTGGTGACCAACCCGCCAGCATACTGAACACCATCTGGATGAAGTAGCGTTTGTTCCTCTGAGGATTTTATTTTGGGCCCTCCAATTAAAACCCCATGGCACGGGTGTCATCAGGGGCTCGGCTTGGCCAGAACCCACGAACGTCACTGAAGGATCCCATGACATACACGTACAGCTACTTCCAGTGTAACTCCTTCAGTTCATTCACGTATTTCACGAAATACTTACATCGGCAGGAGTCAGAACATGCCATGCTTAATTGGTTTGTTACTAAACGATATCACCTAACACAAACTGAAACCTGTCGGAGAGACTTTCTATCCCCTACCCTGATCTGACAAGGATGTAAGTGTGCTAAACATCTTGGGGTCATTCATTCTCTATGCGTGATTGATTAGCAGGAACCATAAATTACTACATTACCTCTCATGAGGCCAATGGGACTGTCCACACAGCCATAACAGTTGTTATCATTGTAGACCGTATAATGGCATAACTGAGGAAATCGTATGGAGGCTTACTGCATAGATTTTTACACAGCATTGGATGATAATGATCTTACAGAATTGATCTGGGCATTAGAAATGTCTTCCTCTTTTCACACACATCTTTGTTTCATCAAAACATAATGTAATTGATGGATGTTAATGGTTTAATATTCAAGGTTAAAAGTAAAGCCATTGGCTAAGCCAAAAAAAGCCAATATCATGTATTATCTAAATGTTACTTTGAGTTTGAAGGCAAACTACTTATTGCATTTGTAATCATCACTATTAAGCTAAGCCTACAGCGAGTTAAGGGTTATATTAAAAGATACAAAAAATGTAAAACTCCCATATACCTTTCAGACTGAATTATGAGCACACTGACCAAACAATATGCTAATATTATTTACCAGGGTTTACAGAATTTGAGACCAAAAAATCTACAATTAAATGGCCAACCTACTTGGAGTTTCAACTTGCTGCTATGTTTCAACCTATGGAGTCATGATACTTATAACTCATAAATGCCTCATGAGCTTAGTTTAACAGTTGTACCTAATCACAACCCAAAACACCAGCTTGTCCAGAACATTTGTAAAACCAAGAAAATATAAACATACAAACTACCTTTCAGATAACACTTTGTTATTATTTCAACAGTGGATTCATGCTGCAAAAAATTTCCAGCTGTTCCACAAATTTGTTTAGGTGGCTAAGACATTGAACTTTTCTGCTTGGATACAGATAGTGTCTTACTGAACAACCCAGTTAACACAAAGTTTTAATGAAGTCTTCTGGGATGTCAAGCAGTAATTCTATGACTTCACTGAGCTTGCTGGATGGCAACATGGCTGATATGGTGATCACCTGTGGGCAGGAACATGCTGTAAAAATCAGAGGTGACTGATTTTCCACTGATTTTTTAAAAGAGAAATCGTTAAAATGTCAGGACTGTATGATTCTGTGGAAATATGGAGCCCTCTCAAACCTAGGAAGAGATGGGGAAGAGGAGAGGGGGAGAAGAGAACAGCGAAGAGGAGAAGAGAGGTGAGGGAGAGAATAGAGGAGAGGGGAGGGGAAAACAGAGGAGAGGGGAGGGAGAGAACAGAGGAGAGGGGAGGGGAAAACAGAGGAGAGGGGAGGGAGAGAACAGAGGAGAGGGGAAGGAGAGAACAGCAAAGAGGAGAGGAAGAGAACAGTGAATAGGAGAGGGACAGAACAGAGAAGAAGAGAAGGGGTAGAGAACAGTGAGGAGGAGGGGGACAGAACAGAGAAGAGGAGAAGGGGGAGAGAACAGTGGTGCATATTTCTGGGAGTCAAGGGAAACCAGGCCTCCAGAACATCATTTTGCTTCTCTAAATAAAGTAGAAAATAATTGGCCAATTTGCGTAACTGAGAACACGTCATTTAGGAATAGCAGTTTAGATTTTGCTTCACAGCAACCACATCACATCAACATCACATTACATCAACATCACATCACATCAACATCACATTACATCAACATCACAGTACATCAACATCACATCACATCAACATCACATCAACATCACATTACATCAACATCACATCAACATCACATTAAATCAACATCACAGTACATCAACATCACATCACATCAACATCACAGTACATCAACATCACATTACATCACATCACATCAACATCACATTACATCAACATTACATTAAATCAACATCACAGTACATCAACATCACATTACATCACATTACATCAACCTCAAACGTAGTTGACAGAAACCAAATGTAATGTTGTTGTTTTAGTCAAACACGTTTTTCAACACACACATACAAAAATACACACACACACACACACAAACACACACACACACACACACTACTCAACCCAACATGAGATCATTCAGCTTAGTAGTACATTGATTAGACCAAATTGTTGTTGCTAGACATCTGTGGAGGACTTCATTTGATGATGTTGAAATGCTGAACTTGAAATGGGTCTAGTGGAGTAAGCTCTTTGTCATTCATGCAACTTGGTGTACCTCTATGTCTAGGTGGTTTAGTAGTCTCAAAATCCGATGCATTAACTAATTTGGCCTTGGTGTAGCTAGGTTTCATCCACACACGGTCAATGGGAGGGAGGAGGGAGAAAGGGGAGGGAGGGGGGAGAAAGGGGAGGGAGGGAACTGATTAAAGGTGCACAGACGAGAGCACACACTTCAAACATTAGTCAATGAGCTCCCTCAAATACGGATGTCTCGTTCTTAAAAAAATGACCTTTACGACCAAGTTAGAGAATCCATCCTGCCTTCACCCCCACAGAGGAACCTTCAAAGCCACACATCAATATCCTCTCATGTTTGTCCCTCACATACACACACACACACACACACACACACACTCACACACACACGCACACACACACACACACACACACGCACTCACTCTAAGGCATGCATGCACACACCAATGGTTAAATTAAAAAAAAACACTTGACTAATAATCCAAAGCACAAAAAAACTGGCATAAAACATGAGTTTCCATTCCAGGGTGTCAAACAGTGATGTATGAAGACAAAATGGCTGCATTCCCAGGAGATGGCCAAAGGTCTGGCAATGCCAGGGACTGATATTTAGACAGCTTTGTACAGTATACACAAAGCTACGGTGATACTGGGAAAAGCTAAGCTCTCATAACAGATCATAAAACAAATATGTTTGCAAAACACAAAATGATATGGGGGCTGTCTTTCATGCCAGGAAGGCAGTTCTTATATGAAGACTGGCCTGGGTTGCGCTGGAACATAGGTGTGTGCGCGCGCGCACGTGGGTTTGTTTGTGTGACCTTGCATTCCGTCTTTCTGTTTGTGGTTGTTTCCTCTAATGAGAAGTGGGAGCGGTACCGGCACCAGAGCGTTGCGGTGACATGCGGAGATAGACAGGCGCCTGCCCTCTCGGACTCCCCAGACGTGACACCCCCTCTGCCCTCTGTCCACCTCCAACACAGCCAGGGGATCAAGGGCACAGAGGTGCCCTGACCCAGTATAGCCAGATGTAGTGAGGAGCAGAGTGAACACCTCCACACAGGAGATTTACACTCAACCCACTTATCTCCAAGGCGACAGCACAACGTGCCCCCCCCTCCCCCCCGTCTGTAGACCTGGGTCCTCCCTGCCTAGTGTTTTGTACTGGCCAATAACCCAGCACTGACAGTAGGGCCTCCTTAATAAACGACCGTGTATCTCTCAGCTGTTAAACATCGCTGAAAGTTACTGCCACACGGCCTCAGAGAGCAGACGGTGGTAGTCACTGTCAGAAACATGGACTCCGATCTGCTCCACCATACGTGCCCTTGGGCGTTTACTTACAAAAGCGTATTTGCTGAATAGGAAGTGCACAGGACATAGATTATTTGTTCTGAGTAAGAGCATCTGATGATGTGAATATGTATCCTGTTTTAATTGAATATGTATCCTGTTTTAAGTGAATATGTATCTTGTTTTAAGTGAATATGTATCCTGTTTTAAGTGAATATGTATCTTGTTTTAAGTGTGAATATGTATCTTGTTTTAAGTGAATATGTATCCTGTTTCAAGTGTAAATATGTATCTTGTTTTAAGTGAATATAAATTTTGTTTTAAGTGAAAATGTATCTTGCTTTAAGCAAGATAAATATATGGATGCCATAACAAATGCAGGTGTCAGTCAAATTTGTAGAGAGATTGTAGAGTAAGGAGAATTATTTACACTAAGAAACTCTCTTTAAGTCCTAGAAACGGTTACTTTATACAACAACCTCTGCTCTGCTTTGTCTGTTTCCGAAACCTTCTGAATATATTTGCATGTCTAGCACACATTCCAGTGATTCCCAGATGGGGTGGGTATTGGTCAAACTAACCCCACTGGCCGTGACATTAAACAGCAGCAGAGGAGTCAAGAAGCAAAGGCAGATGGACGCTATCGGATGGCCAGCGTTCGTGACTAGCGCCAGAACCAGGACAGGCTTTTTGACTGGGTAACCAGACCACCAGCACATGCGAAACCAATCCCATTTGGCCCAGGAACACAAAGATTTTCCTGGCCAGATCTGAGGTCTTGGACACTCCATTGTTGAGTGAGTGAGCAGAGACCAGATGACTGTCAGACAGAGCCGGTGGGATGGACAGAGGAAATGGACGCTGGCTCATTAGAATTTATTGTGTGGTGAGAACAGGGAAATAAGCACCAGCGAGCAGAGCTCAGGAAGCCAGGACAATAGAGCTCTGTTGTCATCCATTAGGCTGTCCAATCAAAAACACAAAATTTGACCAATGAATCAAATAATATGGAAATTGTAAAGATGAGAAAACCAACTGTCCAATCCTTACGTCTCTTTCGTAATCCCTACAAAAGGTATTGGAGTTTTAGCATCTTTGTACGATGGCCATAAGGAACAAAATGATGGCCTGCTGTATAACAGTCTAGTACAATGTTTCAGACAGACCATGACCAATCGGCCAGGTTCACAGTCCCACTGAACTTCTCATCTTTCTTCTCAAATCCAGAGGTGATATACAATATAGTGGTGATATAGTGTAGATATCAATTATGAGACATGACATACTGTTTTCAGATTTTAATATATACTTTTTAAACAAATTAAATCTGTACAAAAAACATCTATGTGAAATGTCAACACAGCGCTGATCATGTGACAAGCCTTCTATTTTCAAAGGCTTTTGCATTTAAATCAGCTTGTGTCATGCTGATTACGCTTCTTGCGATCTGTGACAAGATAGGGTACCAAACAAATCGTCTAAAAAAGATATTGTTAAAATAACTTTGGAGAAAGACCACTCGGAAAATTCACACGGCCTAATGAGCAGAAAGAGGGCAGACTGTGATTAAACCATACCGAAACACGTCCAGTGTGGACTGCTGCGTACGTACATTAAGAACTGTGTGTCATAAGGGCTGGAGTAGACTGATGTAGTACGCACGGTCACACAGTGGGCGACTGATGGCACCGCCTCCCTCGCAACGGTTCCAGGTTTCAAATATCCCAGCGGTTTCTGCCTTCATGTGAGTGACACTGCCCTTGGACACAGACTTGCGGAATGTGTTGAGAGGAAGGCAAAACAATGGGTAGCCATGGCAACAGCAGGAGAGAAAGAAGAGGTTGAGAGGTGCTGAGAGATGGATGTAGACAATCAAGACATGAAGAGTGAGAGAAAGGGGGGGAGAAAAGCAAATGATGAGGAGAAATTAGAAAGATGGTAGGAGCGAGAAGAAAAGAGGAGAGTGAATGGGAGGGAGAGTGTGAGATAGAGACAGAAGGAGCAAGAGCTGTTGCTTGGCTGTTGAGAGAGCAGCTCCATTAAAAGCTTCACACTTCAGATAAAAGAGGTGTGAGCCAGCTGGCCAGCCCAGAGCAGAGAGAGAGAGGAAGAGAGAGAAAGACAGCGAGAGAGAGACTCACACATTCACACTAACGGACAAGTCTAAACAGAGGTCCTAAGTAGGACTCACACCAGCTAGGGACTAATCCTCCTTTCACTTAAGACTGCAACAGACTGGGTTGTCTTTGCTCCTAGTAGAATTCACCTGAAAGTGAAACATCTGTGCTTGCATACTGCCCATACTGGATAAACATCTACAACGCGAGTACACTGTTGACAGTAGAGCCTATCCAGTTAAAGGATAACGCCTTATTGAAGCAACCGGTCCAAATGACAATCACCGATAAAAAGGCAGCTACTGAACTGCAAAATGTAAAAATACGTGTGTGAACGGCACACCACATTTAGACCGCGAAGGACATGGTGGTCACTACTACTCCAGCTGTCTGTTGTTCATTCTTTTTCTCTACCCCTTTGGAGAAAGGGAGAGCGATTCTCTGCCTGGGGGACAGTGACCTCCAACCGATATCACCAATTACATTTGGAGAGGTTACTTTCAGGTCACAGAGATGCACACACTCAATGGCGTAAACACACGCATACTCACACACACACACACTGAGGAACTCAAAATGACGGAGAGTGACACAACCAAAGAGAACAGTGTGTGTAGGACAAAACCCTGTGGCCTGTCATCTCTGTACTAGCTTCAGTTTCTTGGACAAAAATGCATTCTTTGTCTAAAGAAGGGCTTTGGTTCGAGCAGCAGATAGGAGATACTATAAAAATCAATAGCAGCTGGATATTAAAGATGCCTTATCCCAGGTTATTGATAGCAATGGTTTGAAATAAGAAGGACTTCCTGCAAAGGTCAGAGTCAGCTTCCTGTTTAAAGAGGGAACAGAACACCACAGATACTAACATAACAGAAGACTGGGAGAAGGCATTAGGGCAGCCACTCAGTGCTGCTGTGCACTGTCCTTCACCCCGTCAGCTTTCTTAATGAGGTCACTCTGGGTTCAGGCCCTTAAACAGGTAATGACCCCTGAGCCCTGACGGAGACATGACATTTACCCTGCCGTTCACACAGCAGCCATCAGCACCATTCATCATCCTGATTGTTGGCACCGGCACTATATAACAATTCTGTTATATTCTGTTATATTTAGTGTTGATGAAACATACACATCGTCAACACTGTAATTGGGTTAGGGTTAGTCTACTGAACACGTTCACCTGGACTCTTTCATCAGGGTCTGAATACAGATCTCAATTCAAACCTGATTCCCTCCAGGTGATACTAGGAGGAATATAACATGGACAGGCAGACAGACAGTCAGACAGACAGACAGGCAGAGAGGCAGGCAGGCAGACCGTCCGACAGTAGTTGTGTGAATCTATATTTCCTCCTCCCATTGTGTGATTTATAGAAGCCAGTCAGCAAGCTGAGACTAATGTGCCCTGTTCCGTATCCTGTAAGAGCTTTGTGGCCAATTACCTGCTACAACATGGAGGTTATCGATTTTCACAGATGGATAAGGATGTATGGATGTGTTTTGAGTGGTTTCACTTGTTAAAATCCTGTGGGTTGATATATGGGTGTGACAGTCAGTGTGTTTGTTTCTATATATGTGTTGGGGAGGCTGTTTCTACAGCACAGAGTGGCAGGAACACAAAACGTTCCACTTACTAGTGTTAGAGACAGTATGTGTGTGCATTTCTGATTTAACTACATTTACGTGTCACCAAACTTTGGTAAAATCAGAAAAAGTTGACTAATGGGGAACCTTTTCCTGTCCCCATTTTCAAAAAGGCATTTATTTTGCTGGTGGTGTTAGATTTAGGGCAAGTGTTAGATTTGGGTTTTAAGGTTCTTTGGCAGGTCCTCATTAGGGAAAATGCCATTTCTGGCATAAGGGTTAAGTTTAGGGAAAATCTTAACTTAGTATTTGAATGAATGTTTCTTTGAGTTTTAGGCAATTCCAGTTTGGGCGAAGGGCTATGTGTTATGGTTACATTTAGGCATATAAGTTAGTTTATTGAGGTTAAAGTAAAGGCTAGGTTACATTTTTATGAATATGGTCAGGGTATTGGTTAGGGGAAGAGTTAGGGTTAGGTGTTGGTCAAGTGAATTGGGAACATGGACTTTCTGGTCAGGGTTAAGTCTCAGGTCCCCATAGGAACAGAAAGACAAATGTTTGTGTATCTGTGTGTGTGTGTGTGTGTGTGTGTGTGTGTGTGTGTGTGTGTGTGTGTGTGTGTGTGTGTATGCGGAGTAAAGAGCCTCACTTTTCTGTCCTTGTCTCCGTACTCCAGGCCCAGAGTGTCCATGGCACGGACGATGGCAGCCAGAGACTGGATTGTGTTGCTGTAGACCACAGGCTTATACTGCTTCACGTCATCTCCAGAAAAGCCATCCTCATGGATAATCCTGCAAACACGATTCAATGGTCAGATTTATATAAACAAGGATATCATGTCCACCTCACACATTGTGTTGGCAGCCAGCCTGTACTATATGACACAATATCACACATACGATATGGCACACACTCGTGCCAAAAAAAGAGGAACTAAATGAAAAAAAAATGAATGTAAATTGTAATACGTTATGCAATAAATTCAACGTTTTATTTAAAAATGTAGTTAACAAACTCAATAACATTTTAATATAAACAATTTGGATAAATATATTTTGACTCAGGAGACATTCAGATTCAGAAATACCATAACAGCAGCAAATAACCTAATGCATAGGCCTGTCAATCCGTTAGCATTTTATAACAAGAGATTTTTTTCAAATTATTGTTACAAGCGTTTCCATAAATTGCAATTGCAAATGAACTATAAACGTTGTCAAAAAACGCACATTGTCTCCCAAGAATTAGCACAGAGATATGTATGAATTGCCTTACATTAGCTAACGTCTTTGTGTCAATGTTTTCCTGCAATAACAACAAAAATACAAAATGTATTAGACCATCTAGCCAGCTATTTTTTTACAGTCCCTTAAAACTATACTTTCCAAACGAAACTACACTTAATATATAGACTAACAGAGTTGCGTTACAGTCTGTATTAAATCAAACAAACCTTCCAATGCGCTCAAGTTCCAGTGAATTAAAAAATATCCTAGGAAGGATATTTAATAGAAAAAATTATATAAAATTAATGAACAAAAAACAAACCAATTCTGGATAGCGAATCCATAGATGCAAGATCTTAACAAAAATGTAAATAATCATTAGGCATTGTCCATATTATTATGTTAATTATTCTTGTTTAGAAAAATTAGCATGTCCACTTGCTCAGGGTGTAGACAAGTAGGCTTACGTAGTCTGTTGACTATCAGGCCCGCAGCCGAGAAATCCCTTTCAGCTCGTACAGATGTTGCCGGGATGCACAGGTATGCTTTCGCTAGCAGTGATCATTTCCTGTACTTGGCCGTTAGCCAGATTTGTTTAGTCAATAAGAAATAACCCATCATTACTGCCACCAAGTGAGTCAATCTGTAGTACTAATTTAATATTTTAACTTTCGAAAATTAGATTAACTTGTCGATAAATGCCATCCTTGTCGAGATGTTGACAATTTGACTATTTGTTCTCACCCCTACATACTATATCACACATACAATATCACACACTACATCACACATATAATATCACACATACTAGGCTATATCACACATACAATATCACACATACTACATCACACATACAATGTCACATATACTATATGGCACACACTATATCACACATCCTACATCACACATACAATATCACATATACTAGGCTATATCACACATACAATATCACACATACTATATGGTACACACTATATCACACATACAATATCACACATACTACATCACACATACAATATCACATATACTAGGCTATATCACACATACAATATCACACATATTACATCACACGTACAATATCACATATACTAGGCTATATCACACATGCAATATCACACATACAATATCACACAAACTACATCACACATAAAATATCACATATACTAGGCTATATCACACATACAATATCACACATACAACATCACAAATACTGTAACACACATACAATATCACATATACTATAACACATACAATATTGCACATACTATATCACACATACTATATCAGGAAGAATACAGTCCCAACCACAGACACACACACACAGCCCCAGTCACACAAACACAAAGCCTCAGCCACACACACAGTCCCAGAAACACACCCTTTGACAGCCCGGAGCCTGGTTCCATCTTAAATGGTATTGCTGCTGTAGCTGACTTGGGGAAGAGGAAGGGAGATAGAGAGAGTCACTCAAACATTGACCACAGGCCAGTCCTTCTCACCACAGAAACGTCAGCATACAGGCTCAGACTACCAGTCTGACTCCACCAGAACAGTACAGGCATGATAATCAGCCCACAGTCTGACTCCACCAGAACAGTACAGGCATGATAATCAGCCCACAGTCTGACTCCACCAGAACAGTACAGGCATGATAATCAGCCCACAGTCTGACTCCACCAGAACAGTACAGGCATGATAATCAGCCCACAGTCTGACTCCACCAGAACAGTACAGGCATGATAATCAGTCCACAGTCTGGCCTGGGTTGTGATTGGAAGGTAACAGTGCTGATACCCGGGAGTCTATGCAGTAGGACAATAATCAGACCAGTGGTTTTCATTGATTGTAAATGAAGGTTTGATCCAGTGTCTGACTGGGTCAGAGAGAACATCATCTAACTGTCACTTGGACTCCACAACAGATCACGCTTGATGGCTGCAGATCTTGGTTCTGTGTAATAATATCTGACATTCTGACAGAACCCAAAATGATTTAGCCAATATAAATAAACATCCTCTTTAAATCACACCCACTGTGCATTGCAGTTGGTTCAGGACAGGTTTATTCAGCATTTATTTATATCTTCTGCCTGCATGCCTGTCTTTGTCTGGTTTCAGTTCTCTTTACAGTGAACTTGCATTGGCGTATAGCAAGACTGTTTTAAATGTCTTGTTTTCCAAGGCAATGAGCTCATGGTTATGCTAAAGGAGAACTGTTCCTGTAACCTGTTTTATTACGTTTTTGCTGGAGATACAGGATCAGAAGTTGTTCAACAAAATGTAGAAATACATCTGAATTATTGTCAGGTTACCTCTACTCAGGCTCTAGCAAGAGGCTACACGTGAAATAAATTAATGAACAAATGAGTTGAAGACACCCCCATTCCCTTCTTGTTTTGACATTTTAATTTGATGTAATTATGAAAATGCTGAATGGTAGACCATAAACCATGTATTATGCCACAGTAGGCCTACATGAGAGTGAGAGGGGGAAAAGCAGATGTGTGTGTGTGTGTGTGTGTGTGTGTGTGTGTGTGTGTGTGTGTGTGTGTGTGTGTGTGTGTGTGTGTGTGTGTGTG
>JACXGI010014463.1:0-19008 GCA_016801175.1 Esox masquinongy | reverse complement strand
AGAGGACTGGTCACCCCTCTGAGCCTGGGTCCTCTCTAGGTTTCTTCCTAAATTTCGGCCTTCTTAGGGAGTTTTTCCTAGCCACTGAAATTCAACACTACTGTTGTTTGCTCCTTGGGGTTTTAAGGCCGGGTGTTTTGTAAAAGCACTTTGTGACAACTCCTGATGTAAAAAGGGCTTTATAAATAAATTTGATTGATTGATTGATTGATATGGGACCCAGTCTGAAATATATAGATGCTTCAGGATGCACACTAATGCACACTGCCATACATGTTTTGTCTTGTAACCCATAAGTTTTTGTGTTCCTTAGTCTTGCTATTAGGTGAATAAAAATAATTTACAATAGAGCCTACCCGAATGCACATACTGCTTCTCTGTTTCCATGTTATTTTATTCAATAGTCCAGGTAAATGAAGAGTGTAAAGACACATATTGTTACAGTAAGCATGGTGAAGGTGGTCTGACCTTGAATTTATATTCTATAGTTTTAACCTACACATTTATTTGGAAATTAAAATGTTTGTAATATTGATATCAATACTGATGATGTCAATATGGAGCCAGCTCTGAACACCACCCAGGCCTCATGTGCAACAAGAGGGTAAGGGGTTGAGACGGTGAAATGGCAGACTGGGAGGCAAGGCAGCACAGATGGCCAGAGCCAACAGAAGGCCCAGCATCTATCCATCTCTCTGTTTCCATCTCTCTGTTTCTCTCTCTCTCTGTGTTCTGAGCCAAAATTTTGAGCAACACACAGAACTTCAAGGGAAATAGCACTGACTAGGGGCAGGGCAATATGGCTGGACGGGTGGATGGTGGTCAGGGTTAACTTGTCTTGGTGTATTGTGTCTAGTCTCTAGTCTTTAGTTGCATGTAGGGTGTGTGTAAGCATACTTGTGGTTGTTGGTCGGGAAGGACACTCTCACTCTCCGGCATGCCTACACGCCTTAAGATGATGCTAGGCCAGAATAACCAATTGGATATCACAAAATTGGGAGGGGATAAAAACTTGGTTAAAAACCCATTCTTAAAATGAACAAAAATGAATATAACACAGGTAAATCTAGGGATACAGAACACAGAACCCCTTCTTCAGTGGCATTGGCTATACTCACTTCTCAGTCCTGACTGATATGTACAAACATTGTGAAGTGGAGGTATGCTGTATGACTTATGTAATATGGATACTTTATGAATAAATAGCACAAATGTCCCCCAAAACAAATACAAAGTATGTGAAATAATTGGTGTGCGAGAAGTGGTTGCATTATATTATTTCATTATGCCTGTTAGAACAAATAACACATGCCAGTCTGACTAGGCTTTGTTGTCACGCAGCACCTTAGGGCCGCATTTTGGTTTGATAACAAATATCGTTTAATATTGTTACCTTGCTAAATAATAATCCGAAACCCTGACCAGTAGCCAAGACTATGGTTTTGGCACAGAAAGAACTGTAAAGTTACAGACAGGCTACTCATCAAAGAGATGTGATTTAAAAGGTAGGACGGATACGCCAAATCAAATCTAATACATATTAAATTGCACATAGTGGTTCTGCACACACTCTTATATAGAGCTACTTACAATGGTGATAACATGCAGTTTTCATACTTTGTTCAGACTGGTCACTTGTGAAAATCAAAACCAACCACCCTCTCGCTGTAAGCACACATAGTGTATAATTAAGCTTTATTGTAAAAAAAAATCCATATTATGCTTCTGGTGTTCCTGCAATTATGTTTGGTGATTATCTTTTTCTAAGTTTGTAGCAGTGTGTCTATGTCTCCCTAACTTTTAAGAGAAATATAGTGAGATAAAAAGGTGTGTACATGTGTGTGAAGGCATATGTGTTTGAGAGGAAGTGAGTGACAGAAAGGGTGTGTCAGACAGAGGGACAGTATGTAAAGTAAAGGTGTTTTTCCCTTACTGACAACATATCTCTTATTTAATTTTCTTATTTTAAATGCTAAATGTCTTCCCCATTCAGTCAAAGAACGGTCACGCAGTTATGTGGGAAGGGTGTGTGTGTTTTTGTGTGCGTCCTTTTTTGCAGCTTTTTTTCAACAGATTGGACAGTGCTGCTGACATCAGTATGTGGTAGTGCTTCGCTAACACATGCAAATTAATCGTACTCAACATGAAATTGTATTTGACTTGTCAATTTTATAGCTCATTTCATGCGTTAGTGCTCATTTTGGACACAAAAGTTAAAGGGATAGTTTAACCTAGATTTATATTTGGGGTTAATTCTGCAAACCCTGAATTGTTCTTGAAGCTTCATGTAGTAATTTTTCATAACAAGCCATTATTCACATCGTCCCAGCCTAGAATTAGCATTATGAAACAACATCCAAATTCATGAATTGAAACCGAGTCACAGAAACTGCATTGCAAGTGGAAACCCACGCCAAAATACTTCAAACTAAGATTAAATGGTGTTGTTTACTTCAAAGAACCTGTCAATGTTATATTCCTCCAAATAATCTTTTCATTTATGCTATAGAAATAAAAATTTTGACCAAACTGATACGTCCTTTGTTTAACAGAATGTGGAAAATCAATGTAACTTTGTAATAACCACTTGGCATTCGCTAGCTACCGATGACATCATTGCCAAATAACTGAGGCTGTGTGGTATAGAAAACTCCAGTTTGAAGTCTAAATTACTGAATTTAGTTTGTTTTTTGAGTTAGTTTCTGCTTGCTGTGCAACTTTTGTGGCTTGGGACACACAGTTTCAATTAATACATTTTGACGATTTGCTAATAATGCTAATTCTAGGCTGAGACAGTGGTGAATAATGGCTTGCTGTGAAAAATTACTTAATGGGCCTTCATGAACAACTCAGTGTAAGCAGAAATTCACCCAAATATCTAGGTTGAACTATCCCTTTAATTACATTGTTCGGTGTGTAATTAAAGGGATAGTTCAACCTAGATATTTGGGTGAATTTCTGCTTGAACTATCCCTTTAATTACATTGTGCGGTGTGTGTCTTTTTATGTCACAATCTTTGATGTGGAACAATGCACTTCAGGTGTTGTGTCCAAACACATAGGATTTGGTAAGGTAGCAATAACATTTGTAAGCAGCTAGAAAGCCAATCCCCTACAATCCCCTATTTCCCTGGCCTTCAAAGGGCATTACATCTCCAAACCCCAGCAGACTTTGGCACTGACAGAGGACAATGCGACTGATTCCAGCCAGCAGTTAAGGGCACCCTCTTCAGAGGTGGTTAAACCAAACAGAAAGTGAGAGGAAGAGCAAGTGCCAGAGGTGAGGTTTAGAAGGAGAGAGGGGGAAAAGAGGGAGAGGTGGAGAGACTGAAGGGCAAGAGAAAACATGGACAGAGAAAGGATGAAAAAGAGGAGGAAGACAGAAACAACCTGGCGGGTAACAACCTCCCAAGACAAGCTCAGAAAAGTTTATAAACAACAAGGCCCTATCTGATGCAGCTCCCTCTCTCTATAGCTTCAGTCCCCATGGGGATAAAGGAGTGGCCAAACTTAGACATGAAGTTGACTGTGATGAGACGCACACCCCTGAGGTTTAATGGAGAGCTAAATGAAATACAGGGCAGAGACTGCTCTGTGGGGGCTGGCTAAAGCTATAGATTAATTAGCATTGGGAGAGTGCTAACATTTCATTGTGTTAAGTCTCTGAGAGGTTGAGACCGGCAGACCTCGGCATGGTTATTATCCTGTTTGTTCTCCATGGGTATTGTGCTATTGTGTAATATTACCTTTCCTCAATGTCATGGCCTAGGTTGGGCAGCGTTCCAAGCTGCTCCCTCCAGTACACATATACTGCTGCACCACAGGTTTCAATCCAGCCTACAGCTACAGTATTTCAGCAGAAGAATACAATTATTTCCTCAGTGTCTATAGGGTAAGATGATCGATGATGAGACTTCAGTCTTAAAGAAGGTTGTATCTCAATGGTGTAGACAAGAAACTAGTCTTGAAAAAGGCTGTATCTCAGCTGTATAGACAAAAAATACAGTACTAAAATAGGATGCCTTTAGGATATAGACAGGTAAATGTAGTCATAAACGAGGATGTACACAATGTAGTAGACAAAGAACTATAGTCTTAAAAGAGGCGGCATCTCAGTTGTGTATTTAGTTATCCTTTCATCAATTTCTTGTTGGTGGGGGGGTATTGCTAGTATGTAAGAATTTATTCAGTGAAGTAGAACAGGCCCCGATCACATAATTTTCAGGATGGCCACACACATACAATCACATCCAAAGAGACACATTGCTATCAAGCTTGAATAAGTGAACATCAGCAACTTGGGTGTAATATAACATTTCAGCATATCAAGGATGAGCTGCTATAAATACACAAATGTATATGACATTGATATGAAAGGTAGCCGTGGAAGAAACTTAAGGCAACTACTGTATCCTATAGTCTCTTGGAAAATGTGTGCTGTTCTTAACAAAAACACAACCCAAAGTTACATATAAAACACTTTTAAACACGAAGACAACTTTTAAAAACAGTAATAGTTGGGTAATAAGAAAATAAGTTTCAGGTCGTTGAGTCCGGAGGGATAATCAATTGCATGGTGAATTGAGCCCTTTAAAAATATCCAATGACTGAACAACAGCAGCAGCCAGAAACATGTAATTGGTTTCCAATTCTCTCGACTAGCGGCCCATGGTGCGAGTTTGTGTTCCTGTTTTACTAACTTGGGGAGGACCACAATAATAAAACAAGAAAAATCATGCGAAGTGAGGACATTTTGAAAATAAGCTTTACCAGACTTGGGGTCAAGTTTAGGGTTAGGATTTGGCTTAGAAATAGGGTGACGTTTAAGTTTAAGCATTATGGGTTGGGACAGGAATTGGATGCAATATGATGCACGTGCATCTCTCAGAATAAACCTCTAGATATAAAACAATTCCCGTTAACAGTTTACACTAAAAAAACTACGCTACGCCTAGATGACCAATTGCTATTACAGTTACCACCTACAGTACTTACAGCCTACTTTCTAAATACGGCAAACACCTGTCCGTTGCAACAATCAGCGCGTGTTCAGAGTTAACCAAAAAAGAGAAGGCTCTATCAAACATTTAAAAAGTTACCAGAAAATGTGTTCTTACCTTGAACGTTTTCTCCGGTCCCTGTTTAAAAAGAATGTTTTATTTCCCCTGCCAAAAATATTCAGTCGTTTCGCGACGAGAGCCACCTACTCGCGGGTTAACTTCCACTAAAAGTCGGCGTTGCTTTGTGTATGAAAGCGGAGATGGGGACAGGGAAGATGGGGCTAGGAGAACGAGGAGAATCATGAAATGTGAACAGGGGTGTTTGAGCTCGAGCTCCAGGAGAGAAACAATGAATAGTGATAATTATGTACGCTGCTACCCATACCCCGCACATCAGGACTTTACGCACACATTGCGCGCGCCTTGAAAGCAGTGGATAGCGATTCACCTAGAGAGAGAGAAAAAGTGAGAGGAAGAGGGAGTGAGAGAACTACAGGGACTGAAACAAAGAGGGAGAGAGAGAGAAGGGGGGGGGGCTTTTAAAATGCAAGCTGCAGATAAAAGTGAACCCGACAAACTACCGGCGGTAGAATGTTTAAGTGGGCGGACCGAGTAACGGATACCTCTCACATACCGACCTGTCAGAAACACAAACGGGTGTCTGATAGACCGGTGTCTTCTCCCGAGTCTTTTGTCTAGAATGTAGCAACAGTTAACCAGTGATGTTGTGGAGTGGGCTACATAACGTCGTTACAGCACAGCGGGAGAAGCTGACTATCATGTCCTATTTGTGTAACAAATTTTTGTAACATATTCCGTATTTGCATTGAATAACTTATAGCCTATCCTGTGGTTCCCAACCAGGTATACGAGGATAAAATTCAGTTGATGGTTCAGTAACCAAAAAATGTTGGGAACCACTACTAACCAACCAATATGAAAATGTAAATATACTGTGATGTATGTTTGTATGTCTGTGTGTGCACCACTACTAACCCACCGACATGAAAATGTAAATTTACCGTGATGTATGTTTGTATGCCTGTGTGCGCGCGTGTATACAGGTCCAGTTAAAAGTTTGGACATACCTACTCATTCATGGGTATTTTGTTATTTTTTTTCTATTTTCCACATCGTGGAATAATAGTGAAGACATCAAAACTATTAAATTACAAAAAAACGAAAAAGTCAAAAATACAAATCAAAATACATCTATATTTTAGATTCTTCAAAGTAGCCACCCTTTGCCTTGATGACACACTCTTGGCATTCTCTTAGCTATCTACAAGATGTAGTCACCTGGAATATTGTTCCAACAGTCTTGAAGGAGTTCCCACATTTGCTTAGCACGTGTTGGCTGCTTTTCCTTTACTCTGCGGTCCAGCTCATCCCAAACCATCTCAACTGGGTTGAGGTCGGGTGGTTGTGGAGGCCAGGTCATCTGATGCAGCACCATCACTCTTCTTTTTGGTCAAATAGCCCTTACACATCCTGGAGGTGGATTTTGGGTCTTGTCCTGTTGGAAAATAATTGACAGTTCCACTAAGCGCAAACCAGAATGGGATGGCATATTGCTGCAGAATGCTTTGGTAGCCATGCTGGTTGAGTGTGCCTTGAATTATAAATAAGTCACATACAGTGTTACCAGCATAGCACCCCCACACCATCACACCTCCTCCTCCATGCTTCACGGTGGGCACCACACATGCAGACATCATTCATTTACCCACTGTGTCTCACAAGGACATGATGATTGGAACCAAAAATCTCACATTTGGACTCATCAAACCAAAAAACAGATTTCCACCAGTCTAATTTCTGTTTCTCTGGTTTCTTGGCCCAAGTAAGTCTCTTTTTATTGGAGCCCTTCAGTAGTATTTTTTGCAGCAATTCGACCATAAAGGCCTGATTCACGTAGTCTCCTCTAAACAGTTAATGTTGAGATGTGTCTGTCTTGGAACTCTCTGAAGCATTTGGGCTGCAATCTAAGGTTCAGTTAGTTGCCAATTTCAGAAGCTGCTAAGTCTCATTAACTTATCATCTGCAGCAGAGGTAACTCTTGGTCTTCATTTCCTGTGGCGGTCTTCATGACAGCCAGTTTTACCATAGAAGTTGATGTTTTTTGCGACCACACTTGAATAAAATGTCTAAGTTCTTGAAATAATGAAAGACAGGTATTTCACCTCCGTGAAGTTGGCCCCCCACCCAATGCAAAACTTTGGCAAAATAGGCTCAATCGTTTGTGCTCCGTTTGTGCTGGTTTATGCCGTTAAAATGTTTGTTTGTGCTGCTATCATTTTATAGATATTAAAGAATATTTTATAGGTCATTCTGAGATCACACAGCCCCCCAACATGCTCCAAATTCACTCAAAATATGCTCAATCGTTTCTGCTCCGTTTGTGCTGGTTTTCAAATCAAAGGGTGGGTACATTGAAGAATCTACAATATGAAATGGATTTTAATCTGTTAAATATTTTTTTGGTTACTACATGATTCCATAACTTTTATTTCATAGTTTTGATGTCTTCACTATTATTCAACAATGTGAAAAATAGTAAAATAAAGAAATACCTGTGAATGCGTAGGTGTGTCCAAACATTTGAGGGGAGAAGAGCGGGCAAAGAATGTTCTTTTTTAATAATGGATAAGTAAAACATTTTTGTTTAAGTTTCACAATTATTAAGTTGCTGCTAGTGGATTATAAAACCGTCCTCTAATACATAAGTTGCTTTTGTTTACATTATGAACATTGTTAGCTAGTATCAAAACTACTAGCTACATTACAGTTGTCCTGGCTGAATTCATCTTCATTCAGTGTACCTGGTCCCAATCCAAGTTTACGCTATACCTTTTTTTTAACGGCCAATATGTCTGTTAAAATTCTAGAATTCCGGCCATACAGAGCAGCTACCAGACATATGTTTTAAATAGCCATATAATAGCCTACATTTAAACAGCAAAAAAAACACAAATTCTATGATCAACAAATGTTTTTAATTTAAATTAGTCAGCAAAATGAACTCTTCACAATCTTTGTGAACTGAGCATATAGGCTACAACTAGGGCTGTCGCAATTATTACATAATTGCCTGATCGAAATAGTTTGAGCTTGATTGCAATTATTTTTATAGACAACGATCTCTTTGCACAACATTGTGATTCCAAAACCATGTTTCCAATCTGAATAAGGCGATTTTAGGCCAATGTTAAGAAATTTCTCAACAAATACCATGCAAATTATATCAATATCCATAGGTGTCAGAGCGTTTGACAGCTCTGCGGAAAATTATAGGCGCAGATCATTTACTGAAACTCATTTGCTTCTAAATTTCAATATGTTTAAATCTAGTGTAGAATTGTTTTGTAATGCACAATAATGTAGCCTAATTTTGCAACATTATTATTTAATAGACAAACGCATTTCAGTCGCTTATTTGTCGCATCAACACTGATCGACCAAAGGATCGAACACTATTATTCTGACTAATATTGTAAGTCGAATTTTGTCATTCCAACTTAATTAGATAATGCACATTAAAATGTATGGATGTAAATACATGTTGTCCCTTTCCATATTAAATGTTGAAAAACATTTTGGTATGTAAGGCTATTTAAAAAAACTATGCTATTTCAAATAACTATGCTTTTCTGTGGTCTTGCTGGCCTCAGTTGCACTATCGCTTGTTTGTTTTTTTTGCCTTTGACATTTCAGAGTCATATGCTGGAGTTGCTACTCGCTGAGCATATTGTGTGTCAAGTAGCTACCTACGTAGGCCACTAATTATTGGCTAGCTAGTAACTTTCTAACATAACCATATGGTTTTTAGACTTTTCATCCCTCTATCAGTCCCATTTCTCATGAAAACTCAACCCAATAAAGATTGTGAAAGCAGGTTACATAACATGGGCTTTATTACAAGCCCTTTACTTTAGATTGTTTAGTTCCTAATTCTAGTTAAGGTGTTAAACACTACAAATCAATTACATTTTTCTTACTGGAGACAAATGACCAGGCGTTCAACTTGACAAACAAAATCGCACTACTTGTGCCTCGCTTCCACTAGTGCCAAACACTGCTGTTTCACCCTAAAGTCTGGAATTTTTACTGTTTCCATTGACATGGGCCAGCGCCAGACAGCCACTAGGCCATGGCCGAGTAGCCCGGCTCTCATGCCTCGTTTCCACTGATGCCAAACACTGGTGTTTTACCCTGAAGTCCAGAATTGTTTCTGTTTCCAGATAAATCCAACGCATACACAAGACCAAACGTTCTGCAACTGCTTCAGCACTACAATACTGCAAGCCAATTGCAGTGTTCCATTTGAAATGAATTAACTTCTGGTGTATCACAGCGCATTGACGCTGCGGGTCTGATTGAGACTGTAGCTTCTATGTAAGAATAACAGGCCAGTCGTTACAGCCCCCCCCCCCACGAGGTGTTAATTACAGTCAGTGGAGAGTACAGATCTTGACTGGCAATGATTCCAGCCTGGGACATGCCTTTTACATTTAATGTGTCCACCAGTAAAGACATTAGGATACAGTACATCGCGACTTTTACTCTGTACCCCCCCTTCCTTTCCACGACAGCATATACTAGGGTTGTCGCAAAATACGGGTATTCACGATAATCATGATATTTAAAAGATGAAATATTGATATCATGTTAATAATACACATGATAATAACATTGTTATTAACAAAATGACAGTGTATTTTTCCCAAAACCCATCTCAGTTTTACTATAGCTCATTCATGTCACCTAAAGACAAATGATGCATGTGCTAAAAAACCCCTTCAATGTAAATGGACTAATAAGATTTCAACCATAACTGTCTTCCCAACACAACTGAACTGCACTGACTGTCAGTTAAACCGTTGCATGCAAAAGCCAGTCAAGCTCTCCTTATCCCTCCAAACAGAAGACTTTCAGCTTTCAGCAGACACCCTGGATACCCAGATAGGGCCTACCGTTTCTCGTATAAGACTGAATTTAATTATGTAACAGAGATACCCCAAATATGGGGTATTTACATTAAACTAGGAGTCTGGGCCTGTATTCTGGCATTGAAATTAACTCCACTAGAAGTTAGCCCCCTATTAACTAGGAGAAAATTACAATGTATTTTTCCAAACAATCCTCTCAGTTTTTCAATACTTTATTTACGTCACCTTTAGACAAACGATACATGAGCTTAAACTACGAGTCTGGGCCTGTACACTGGTATTGAAATTTATTTGTTAGCCCCACTAGAACCCCGGGAGGGATCCGCATAGATGAGCTGTTTTTGTAGCCTATTCACTAGGTGAAAATTAGTTGTATTTTTCCAAGTTATCTTGGTGTTAGGCCTTGTGGATCTTTTGTTCATCAGTTAATCTGGTTGCCTTTTCACTATCCATTAAATGTTATTGTTCTTTTTGTACGCTTTCATTTTTTCATTTTTACAGTTATGGTTACAGAGTCTCTCTCTACGCCTCCCTATACTCTTATTTTGAGTGTAATTAATTTGTCAAAAAAGAAACAAAACACACAAATCAAGTTGAAGATGAATTTGACTGAATTGACTCATGATTTATTTTTTCTTCAAATGTTTTTTTATAGATATTGCGATAATATCGTTAATGTGAATTATTTTGGCCATGATAATGGTGTAGTTAAAATCTGCAATTGTGACAGCCCTAGTGTTTGTTATACCAGTAATATCTTTTAAGTGCCATAAATACAGTTTTTCACCATAAATGTGTACAATCATACAAATAAACAGATGTACAATAGTTCAAGTAAGGTGTAATCAAGTTCGGAGAGAAAATGCTTGTATGTTCCCTCACAGCAATGCAACAACAGAATGTTCTCTGAAGTTTACAATTTATCCGGGCAACAAAAATATGTTACTCATATAAAAAACTAAAATGTGATTAAATATAGGGCAAACAGTTAAGTTCAAAGTTAAAATGCTTACTTGCAGGTTCTTCATTGACAATGCTACCATACAAAATAACTAGCAGCCTACAAGTTAATCAATCAGCTTAACAGGATAACAAGAAAACAAGTTACTTATAGTAATAACAGCAATAAAGCATTGACACAACAGAAATGTTGCAATAGAAATACTAAAAACAAATAACAAGCAATATTAGTAATGATTACAAAATAACTACAGACTAATAAAGATAATAAAAATTAAAAAGCTGTGCAAATATAGTCAAATAGAGAGACTTTAAAAAGGGACTGTTTGTGTATGTGCACGAAGGCAGTCTAATGGTTTTCAGATAGTTGTCTTTGAACCATTGCTACTTGGTCTCATTTGAATACGTAGACTATTTTACATAAATCTTTGATGGCCAAATTGATAAAATATATTATGTTAGGTACCCACTGCTCCAACTAGGAACTTGCTGTTAGAGGTGGCGAGTAGTAGTATTACAAGGTCAATAGGTTACAAGTAATTTTCTTTCTAATCATAACCCAAACCTTAACCCCAGTGCTGTGATCCCTAACTTCAACTGTAACGTTAAAATGTATTTATTACATATTGTAGCGACCTTGGAAGGGCCATTACTCTTCCCCCAAATCTGTTATGCCTGTATGAAGCAGAGGGTAGGACACCTGTCTGCAGGCCTGAATGCTGCCGGTTCGAAACGGCTTTGAGGTTTTGTGCAAATTTGTATGTATGATATATTTTAGTAGCATTTGTAACATATCGTGTTTTCGTACCATTCATAACATATGATATGTTTGTCTGGCATTCGTAACATATGATACGTTTTAATTGCATTCTTAACACGTTACATTTTAGTCAATTTGTAATGTTTTTTACGTTTTGGTAGTGCATTGTAATGTAACCTAACATAACATAACATATTATATGAAATCGAGTGACATGGATTTACGTAAAAATGTACGTATTCCAATGAGACCAGGTTGGCCAGTTGCAGGTTAGCTCGAGCTTCAATAGACTCCGTAAATCCAGACGTAAGTAGATGCATGGCAGGGGTATGGTCCTGAATAATGTGCCCATTTCCCACATTTATGGGAACTGATTGGAAGAAAAATATTTGATTTCCATTTTTGAAATAATGCCACCAGTGTATTCGGCTGTTATGTTTGCAAAAGGTGGCTACTTGATGAGTCAAATATTTTTATTACATTTTGTAAAACAAAAAGGATTCCACGGTTTCTTTTTGGTCTCACTTTTTTATTCAGTGGTTCATTAAGACATTGTGTGAATTTTAATAAAAACTGGAAAAATGTTGTTGTTGTAAAACTTTTGATCGGTAGTGTATTGTGAGATTATGGGCCTGAATGCTTAACACATTGACTGTAAACTGCACAAAAGATAGGAGAGAAGGAACATCTGTTTCCCATTACAGATGGGGCCCCACACACAGTTCCTCTGTCAGTTTCTGATTGGAGGATAATAGGCTGTGTAGGGGTTGGCTATAGGATCATTGATCGCCTCTTCTGGCATAAAAGACCATGTTAACTTTTTAATTATTGGAGAACATGTAAGACCTAAAAGAGATCAACATCATGGACTCATGCAAATAAAATGGACATGTAGAGATGGTGATTTAAGAAAAATTAGGAGTGGTCTCATAATTTTTTCCAGAGCTGAATATGTATACACACACACTGATCAGCCATAACATTATAACCACTGACAGGTGAAGTGAATAGCACTGATAATTTCGTTATCATGGCACCTGTCAGTGGGTGGGATATATTAGGCAGCAAGTGTACATTCTGTCCTCAAAGTTGATGTGTTAGAAGCAGGAAAAATGGGCAAGTGTAAGGATCTGAGCAACTTTGATAAGGACCAAAATGTGAGGCTAGATGACTGGGTCAGAGCATCTCCAAAACTGCAGCTCTTGTGGGGTATTCCCAGTCTGCAGTGGTCAGTACCTATCAAAAGTGGTCTCAGGAAGGAAATGTGGTGAACCGGCGGCAGGGTCATGGGCGGCCAAGGCTCATTGATGCACGTGGAGAGCAAAGGCTGGCCCGTGTGGCCCGATCCAACAGACATGAAGCAATTGCATTAAGTATGGGCAGCATTCACTTTTCCAGTGATGAGTTGGTTATGTCCAGCATTGTTTAATTTCTATAAAAATAAGCCAGTGTTGAACATACACATAACATCCTTCACTGTCATTGACCGGATGCTAGTCTTCTGCCCCCTCCCCCACCAGTTCAATTGGGTTGCCAAGTCTAGTGTGAAGACCTTCCCGCACACATGCCACGTTTGCTTAACATTCTGTCCCCCGGTTGAGGACAGCTTTGAGGTCAGAAATGCAAACAAAGTATTAATACTGCACAATCTTACTGTTAGGGGTAGCCATACCACTCTAACATTTTAGTTGAATCAGGTGTTTGAAGTAGATGAGAAGTCTTTAAAACTTTTTGGGGCCCTCCAGTCATGTTATTACAACACTATGCCCTATGCTGCTTTGATGTGGTAATGTTATAAAACATGTAAAATATCATAAACTACTGAGGGCAATACCTGGCCCTCATTTCAGGGTGGTTGCGGTTGGTTGGTGTACCTTTGGTTGATGCTTGGCAATGTAGGTGGATTGAATTCCTGCTTGTTGGGCCCTGTCTCAGCAGGTCGTGGACATTACAGGAGAGGAACATCTCACCATACAACTACCTGAAGCGTTGAACAAACAATACAAGAGCCTCATTCCCATAGTCCACATAATCCTCAAGCAGTGCTTTGTTGGACAGGATAAACACGACAACAAAGAAAAGCAAGAAGTGCTGGTACACAGCAGTATGTAAGAACACTTTAAGGAGGACAGGACTGGTATATAGCAAGAACTGTCGAAATTGAGATGCTTTCATTCAGTCTAGCTGCTTTAGGGACCTCAGCCTTCGTGCAAACTCAAGTGGAACACATGACCTGATCATCAGAAGTTGTTCTGATAGTGTCTTTACTTGGAAACCAAAGAGTCTGCAGGCCAGTGGACCCTTAAGCCACAGGTGCAGTACTCGCTGCATGACACCTAGGCAGACAAGTTGCCTGTAGTCTAAAGGAAACCAACTGATAATGCCCAAAGATTATGTCCTTCATCTGCAATTTCTCTGAAATCTTCGTCTGTGCGGTGGGCAGCATTTGTTTGAGGGAATGTCACTCTGTTGTTCACATACTCTCCCTCCTGTACACATTTTTCACAGCCTGAGTATCCCGAGTGCCCTTTCACATGTTTAAGAAACGATCTTGCTGGAGCATCACAAACCATGGAAGACAGTTTGATGCTTAAGTTAATTTCTTGGAATATAAAGCCCCCCTCCAACTGCATAACTTCAGCCACAAAGACTTCCAGATATTCCTGCAGTGATGGTTTGCTAGCACCACAAAACAGCCCGATTACAATTGGCTGATGCCTTGGGAGGTTTTTGATTATTCCAAGAATGGGCCAGAATTGTGTGGATTAACTTTTAAATAGTGGCAGCCCATCCACATTCACTTGTATTTCTAAGCATACATCGATAGACAAGTGGCACTTGTTCACATGTAATGTATTCTCCACAGACTGCAAAATTCCAATGTAATGATATGTCCCGCCAGCCTTTTCTTGAACAATCAGTGACTCTTACCGTGCAGTCTGCAGCAGGTTTTGTGCATCAGTTGGCAGTTATGGATGATAGTGCTGAAGTATTTTCAACAGCTTTCACAAAGCAGTGTGTTTGATACTTTGCTCTATTGCCCAGGCTAATAAATTAGCTCTCAAACTGTCACTCTCATCTTCACCTTCTGAACTACTAGTCTGAATCATTTGTATCAAAAAATTCCCCAGGCTTAGAGAACGATACAGCACAATCCATAAAGTCTTCATCACCTAACATGTTACTGACAGCATCACGAAAGTCTACTTTACAAGCTTCATAGACATAATCAATCTCAGAAATAATAGACATTAATTGCTCATCAACCCTAGCCTTAGCTCTTGGTCTAAGTGTCCAGTAGGACGGTAGATTTGCCATAATTTTCTATGCGAAAAAAATATGTTGAAGATGTGTAAAAACATTTGGTCAAGCCATAAGGCTGTATGGCGCAGAGCAGCGCATAGCACCGCACAGTCTCCAGTGAAAACTACAGAAGGCCATCTAGAAATGAAAAACAAAAAAGCCCCCCATTAATTCAACAATATGTGACAGAATTCCTCAGTGGGGGCATATGTCGCATGTCACTACTTTTCAGGAGAGCCGTTTTTAAGAAGAAAAACTTTTTTGTAGAAATGCCTTTGTGAAGATGTGAACTTTCATGTGACTTAATAACAAACTAGTATGCATAGTGTAAATATGAATAAAATTAAAAACTGAAACCCTTGTTTAACCAGCAGAAAATACAGGACTTTTGCTAGACATGATTGACTGAAATAATGAAGGGGCTGGACATGCTGACATACTGAGTTCTGATTGGTCTGCCAAGTCACCGACTTCTGTCATAATACCCATACTTGTTTAATAGAATTGCAACCCCGGGTTTTCCAAAAACCACATCGCTGCCCTGAATTTTGCTGGTGTTATCAACAAATCTCAAGTTGTGAAATACTACGTCTTGGAATACAATGATGCCATGACTCAGAAGATGAATCGGATGACGATGAGGAAATCCCAGACTTTGATATTGTTCAAAACGTTCAGGCAAAATTGAGGTATTTCATTGCAGTGCCAATGGTGGAAAGAAAACCCTGGCTCGTCTTGTATAAAACAACTGTCCACGGATTACATTTACAAGAAAAGGCAGTTATGGCAGTTATGAAAGCGACAATGAAAGATGCATAGATTCTTGGAGTATTGAATGCCTTGAGTGTGAACGGTAGCAAAAAAATGTGTTGTAAACAAAGTCCACAGACTAAACGCAAACAACAAAGGACTTTGTATGTAATCAGATGATATTCAGTCTGCCGCGAAACATTCCTACATGTATACGGGTAAGTCGAACGTTAGCTAACTAGCTACTGATAATTCCTTTTCAAAAAGTTGTCGAAGTCGTTTGTATTGCTAGTTATCTAGCTATAGCTACTGATGTTACAGTTAGCTAGCTAGGTAACAACATTAACTTACCAGCTAGCTTACATTTCCTGGTTTCTAGCTTGTTCGTTGTGTAGCTAGCTTTTCTTCACAAAACTGTGTCACTTTTGATAATAGTCAAAAGTGACACAGTTTGATAATAAGCTTCCTAACTGACTAGTCCTTCATCCAGGTGTTTAGCTATTGTGTGTGCATAGACTTTTGATCATTTGTTCCATCCCCCATACAGTGTCATACCCCACCGGGAGCATTTCAGAGGCAGAGCTTTGCGAAGCAGCTGTATTGGCGAGATCACGAGATCAAAAAACAACAATAAACTACTTTGCCTGTCCGACATTGACTTCCTTTTGTTTTTCTATTTTTTCCTTGATTTTGGGGGTTCTTCCATGAAGTTCTATAGTAACTTCATGGAATTCTGGAACTTCCATGAAGTTCCAGAATTGTAAAACATATAGGCAAGTAACAAAAGCTTAAAATCAGGCATCAGTCTAAATTTTTAAAACGTACAAAAACTAGGCCTACCTGAAAGGCATCTGTACCATATGTAATTATTTCTTGATGTAGCAAATAATATCTCACAGGTCCTGTCCTGTATAATGCAAGGTTACTGAACATTTTAATGGAGTTTCAAGATGCATAAATACAGAATGGTTCAATACAAGTAGGCTACTTTTCAAACTCACATAGGCCTGTTATAAGGACGATAGATAGGTTATAGTACTCACTTTCTGTACTCACTTATAGTACATATAGTACTCATTTTTTGTATTTGAACTGTACGGCTTGGACGCGGCGTCTGTCAAAAATAGACAAGGCGCATATCTTTAGCGAAGCCCCTTATATTTTAATAGCCCCGGATCTCAAATTATTTATATATACAGCTCTGGAAAAAATTAAGAGACCTCTCCTAGTTTTTCTTAAATCAGCATCTCGACATGTATGGCAGTCATTCCATTCCAGTGTCTGTTAAATTCCAACACAGGCACACCTCATTTTACTTAATGAGGTACTGATTAGGTGGTTACCTGAACCAAATCTAATTAAATGAGGAAAAGTATAAAAACCACTGCTGTGGTCATCACTATCCCCTTGTAATAGGACCAGCTGGATGGCAAAAACTGTGCAAGTAGTACCTCAAAGGTAATTTGAATAAAAAAATAATGATTCAGCATGACAAAAGAGTTTAAAAGAAAAGCTTTGAGTGAGGAAAAGAAGGGTTCAATTCTGGCTTTACAGGCAGAGGGATACAGTGAGCGTCAGGTTGCTTCCATCCTGAAAATTTCAAAGACGGCGGTTCATAAGAACAAGGTCAAGCAACAGACATTGGGGACAACAAAGCTACAGACTGGCAGAGGGCGAAAACGACTGTCCACTGACCGAGATGACCGTCAACTCATTCAAATGTCACTCAACAACCGTAGGATGACATCAAGTGACCTCCAAAAAGAATGGCAAATGTGGCGCCAGGTTTTGAGGTTAATATGTTAATATTGAATATATGTTGTTCATAGGACCCCCCATACAATTTAGAACAGTTTAGTTTCTCGCCTATTCATTATTTTTATTTTAAGATGCATGTAGTTACAGCAAGAAAGACTGTCTAGCGGTGTGTAAGTCAGTTGCACTCCTCGCCACTAGGCGGCGAAATTGACCAGTAAATGGCAGAGCGAACTCTAGGGGCAGAACTAACGTGAGTTTTACTTAGTTTTGCAAAAGCGTCTGTTAACGTCGGCAGCCATTAGGCTTGTGGAAACTACAGTGCAACATATATTGTCTTTCTTCTGTTAATTACAGGCGAAGAACAGTATGAATCAAAACATGATAATATGTTAGTGTTGTTAACTTAGCGAATAGCCTTCTTGACGTGTGTTGTCATAATTTAAAACGTTAGCATCACACACGCTAGCACTAATGTTAGCTAGCTGGTTAAGTCCGTGTATATCTGTTAGGTTAACGTGTTGTGTGAGCATTTGTGATTAGGTTCCTTTTTTGTTATTCAATGCCAGATGTTTCAAATGGATATCTAAATATAATCTGTTAAATTGATGTGTTTAGAATCACTGTATAGTATGTAACTGGGGCAGCTGTAATGATGCAGTGTATTTTCTGTTCAAATGAGAATGTGCTGAGGGACATTTTGGTTTTATTATTGTTCTTAGTTTTGCAAAAGTGTCTGTGAACGTTGGCAGCCATTAGGCTTGTGGAAACTACAGTGCAACTTATATTGTCTGTCTTCTACTAATTACAGAAACTGAGTTTTTTTTTAATAAAAATATTTGGCACCAGATTCATCCTTCTGTCATCAATCTGCACCTGCTACACAAACAGCAGCTGGGATGAAGTGCACGGCGAGGACGGTTCGAAACAGGCTCCTAGGGGCAGGGCTGAAGTTCTGCAAAGCTAGAAAAAAGCCCTTCATCTATGAGAAGCAAAGAAGAGCCAGGATGAAGTTTGCAAAAGACCATAAGGACATAGAGAAATGGAGTAAGGTCATCTTCTCTGACTAGTCAAATTTTCAGTTTTGCCCAACACCTGGTCGTCTAATGGTTAGACGGAGACCTGGAGAAGCCTACAAGCCACAGTGTCTCACACACACTGTGAAATTTGGTGGAGGATCGGTGATGATCTGGGGATGCTTCAGCAAGGCTGGAATCGAGCAGATTTGTCTTTGTGAAGGACACATGAATCAAGCCAAGTACAAGGTTATCCTGGAAGAACACTTGCTTCCTTCTGCTCTGACAATGTTCTCCAACTCTGAGAATTGGTTTGTCCAGCAGGACAATGCTCCATGCCACACAGCCAGGTCAATCAAGGTGTGGATGGAGGACCACCAGATCAAGACCCTGTCATGGCCAGCCCAATCTCCAGACCTGAACCCCATTGAAAACCTCTGGAATTTGATCAAGAGGAAGATGGATGGTCACAAGCCATCAAACAAAGCCGAGCTACTTGAATTTTTGTGCCAGGA
>JACXGI010014462.1:0-19007 GCA_016801175.1 Esox masquinongy | reverse complement strand
TCTAATTTTCGGAGATACTGAATTTGGGGTTTTCATTAGTTGTCAGTTTTAATCATCACAATTAAATGAAATAAACATTTGAAATATATCAGTCTGTGTGTAATGAATGAATATAATATCCAAGTTTCACTTTTTGAATGGAATTACTGAAATAAATCAACTTTTTGATGATATTCTAATTATATGACCAGCACCTGTAATATACCGCATATGACCAGCACCTGTAATATAATATAGTATATAGTGATACAGGGGATTTAATGAAATAACTACAAAGTTTCTAGTATTCAGGACAAGTGTTATTTTTTTTGCAGTCTAAGAAAACAATATTAGGCCCCATTTAGGTCCCTTAGTTGATATTGGCAAAAGATCTTAGCAAGTCGGATTCCATCCAGTCTTTTCACGGCAGCGTGATGCTGGTGCAGTTTAGGACACATTCTGTTTGGTTGTGTTTTCACATACATACACACCTGACTCCACGAGCCATTCATCACCATTTACACTGTGTCTGGTCTGCATGCCAGGAGACAACACCATCTTGTGTGTGTGCGTTCCTGATAGATTTTTGTAAACAACCCCACTTACTTTTTACACAGCGAAACAGAACCTGGACACTACCCACAATCTCTCCCACTGAGGTCTACCGGGCATATCTATCACCGAGGTCTACCGGGTATCTCTCCCACCGAGATCTACTGGATATCTCTCCCACCGAGGTCTACCGGGTATCTCTCCCACCGAGGTCTACCGGGTATCTCTCCCACCGAGATCTACTGGGTATCTCTCCCACCGAGATCTACTGGATATCTCTCCCACCGAGATCTACTGGATATCTCTCCCACCGAGGTCTACCGGGTATCGCAGCGGGGGGGTTTTAGAAGAAAACTGCTAGGATGTCAACAGTGCATAAATCTGTCAAAGCCGATGTTGACACAATCATGAGAGACATTCCCTTCTAACAAGAGGACCAGGTCAGTATAATGATGACGTCCTGAAAACCTGTTGGTTCAACTATATTATATGAATAACGTTTGATTTTGAGTGAACAATACGCATGTTTTATAAACTCTGCAGAATCAACGTGACCTTTGGATTGCATTTTATGTGTCTGAATCATTTCAAATTCCAAAGAGAAAATTACAAACTTCAGAAACCTAAGTGTTAAATGCCCAGCATCACCGGAAAGTACTCCAGGGTAGAAATCAACATCTCTATAATAAATGCTAAAGAAGTGTTGTGAGTCATAATATAGAAGTCTGGAGATCATGAGTCATATAATATATAATATAGAGTCATATAGAGTCATATAATATAGAACTCATATGGAGATCATGAGTCATAATATAGAAGTCTTGTGGAGATCATGAGTCATAATATAGAAGTCATGTGGAGATCATGAGTCATATAATATAGAAGTCTTGTGGAGATCATGAGTCATATAATATAGAATTCATATGGCGATCATGAGTCATATAGTAGTCATATTGCCTCACCACTATGCTTGCTTATAAAGAAGAATCAACAAGTTTGCGTTGCGTCTTAAATGTCACCCTAATCCCTATATGGTACACTACAAGGGCCTTCATCTAAAGGATTGTCCTCTTAGGTAAGCAGTTCTCTACTCGTGAATGAATGTAAATCCGCATCCATGTCTACTGTACAGTACTGCAACATAGGCTACAACCAGAACTTTGTAATTCAGCTGACGCTCTTATCCAGAGTGAACAGTTAACATCAGTCCAGATGGTACGCGAGGTCAGGGAGCGTTGATGGACGGTCCACAGCTGTCCAGTCACCCTCAGAGAGACTTCGCCTGCAGCTGTGGTAGACTCCCAAAAGGCACACTATTACATTTACAGTGCACTATCTATCAACAGAGCCCTGGCCAGAAGAAGTGGACAGTGAAGGGAACAGAACAGCCCCGGGGACGCAGCCTGTAACCTCCCTGTAGCTGGGTCATCTCCCCTGGTGACTGAAAGGTCATGTGGACACCCACAGTAAGACTCATCTCCAAAACCCAGCATGCAACCGACACGTGAACAGACACATCATCTGAATGTCATCCGACACATCAACCTACACACCAAACAACTAGTCAGCACACACAACAACTGACACATCAACCAACACATTAACCAACACGTCAACAGACACATCATCCGACACATCAACAGACATCACCCGACACACCAAACGGCTAGTCAACAGACACAAACTGACAGGCCAACCAACACATTAACCGACAGGTCAACAGACGTCATCCAACACGTCAATAGACATCACCCGACGCATCAAACAGCTAGTCAACTGACATCAACCAACATATTAACCGACAGGTCAACGCACACTACAGCGGCACTATAAACCCCATTCCAAACCGATGATGTCATTGAGCGGTTGTTTGTCCCCGCCTCCTTGTAAAAGTTCTGTTCTGCAGGAACACACTGAACGGCTGGTGTGAGATAGCCAGGCTACATCCTATTCCTGGAATACTCAATGTTTTTTCCTCTGTCAATAACAGGTCTGGGACCAGTTTAATACGGCAACGTGCTTTCTGCCAGGCTCCGGTTCTGCATCGAGGACTGTCAGTAAAATGGATTCTGAATGAATAGGGCAAAGAGCCCCGGACTGAATTATACACCACCTACCGTTCTGAGAGAAAATCACTGTTATTTCCTTTTGTCCACAAATGGTGAGAAAATGGCTGTAGTTCCCCTTTTGTTTGATTATAATTTTCTTTTTATTCTCCTGTTATTTTCCGTGGAACATCTATTGGGTTCTATTCATACGAATTATCTGTCAGTGGCTCAATGCTAGCTCTCCACTGGTGGACACAAGCAACCTAGGACGTTCTTTTATTTATGCCATTAAAGCCTGACTTGGTACGCAAGTTCAACAACAACAAATAAACACTGGACACATTTCCAATGTTAATCTTTTAAACTGGAAGGAACCAGCTAAATGCATAATTCACCAGGCCAATAATGTCTCCCACGCCAAGTTACACAGAGGCTGATTGCTAAAGAGTTTGATAGAGAGATGAGAGGGAGGGGAGATAGAGAGACTGCTTATAGATTCCTGATGGATTTACTGCGAGAGCAGCCTGCAAATAATTCATAAAATGAACTTGCTGATGAGACGTGATGGAATCGGGGATTTATAAATGTTTTATTTAAACTTAAAGGACAGCATCCTCAAGCATGCACTCGTTCTCTACTCGTTCCCTACTCCACACACATTGAAAAACATTGGTTTGGGGTAGGAGGTTACATATACCAGCCACTTTATTGCAACATCACATCCAGGAAGGGAAGGGAACAAGCGCACAGCCGAGGAGATTACTGGGGCACTTGGGACATGCCTGGAGTCCACCTCTGCTTCAGAGCAGATGACAGCTAATGTACCCTAACTCCACAGAGGACACCGAAAAGGATTTTTAGAAAGTACTTTGAATTAGTTTCCTTATCTTCCTCTGTTTCCATCCCTCTCTCTCCATTCCTCTCAGTCATCCCCCTCTCAGTCATCCCCCTCTCAGTCATCCCCCTCTCAGTCATCCCCCTCTCAGTCATCCCCCTCTCAGTCATCCCTGTATTCATTATTTTCCCTCATCAGCACGATAACGCAGAGGCACATTTGACAGATAAAAAGAACTGTAGTTTCCTTAACAAATGGTCTTTGTGTCAGCTGTGCTTTTCTCTTTCCTCTTGATCAGTGTATTCTAGCTGTCATTTAACCCCTAACCCGCTCTGCCGTTGCCAGATAGGCCGTTCTGGCAGCAGGTTCGGTCACCCCCGGGGAGTTTCTGACACGAGCGTTCCTTTGTAGTGCCCTAATCCATGTCATTACAGCAGATATGCTGTGATAGGCGATGTCTGTGTCCCCAGTGGAATCCTGTCCCCTACATAGTGTTCCCTACTTTTGACCAGGGGTTATAGGGAAACCCAGACACTTCTGGTCAAAAGCAGTGGACTATGTAGGGAATAGGGTTTGGTTTGGGACACATGCCGTGGCAGGGAGGGGTGTTATTAGGGGGAACAAAGGCCTTTCCCTCTTAGGCCCTAAATCACAGTGATTCTCAGGGGGGCTTTAAGATCCCCAGCAGGCTATACGCTCCGTTGCCCAGCTACCGAAACTCCTCCCTCCAGTCAACCGTTAAGCCACGCCCACAGACCAAAGGATTTTTTTTCTCAGCAAGGAACCTGGATCGGAGTACCTACAACATTGTTTCCACTTTACAAAATCGATCAGTTCTGATTGGTCTTTGAAAACCGATACATGCAGAATTACCCTCTGGTCAACACCAGCGCACTCTCTAGAGCACTGTTTCCCAGTCACCAGCGCACTCTCTAGAGCACTGTTTCCCAGTCACCAGCGCACTCTCTAGAGCACTGTTTCCCAGTCACCAGCGCACTCTCTAGAGCACTGTTTCCCAGTCACCAGCGCACTCTCTAGAGCACTGTTTCCCAGTCACCAGCGCACTCTCTAGGAGTATAGGAGTACAGACCGATTTGAATAGCCTAACACCTCAGGTCCTGTCTTCATTATGTGTCAATGACGTGTAGGCTCACTACCCTGTTATCAATACAGATCAGGCTTTCCACAGCAATGGTCACGCCCATTACGACTGTGGCGTTTCCGGAAGACCATAGAACATCTGAAAAACAAGAAAAATACTGACAGCGAATACTTCTACTACTATTAATACTACTCTGATTAGTAGTATGTATGTTGATATTTCCTTCCTATCTAATTATATATTAAAAAAACTTGCATGAAAAAGCCAAATAGCAAAACAACACAAAGGTTGATGTGTTAAACAGACCAAACAAGGATACAACAGATACACAAATATGGATGGGAAATACACAAAGACCATTCAGATTAGCTGGTAAACAGGTATTCATTGTTTCTTCCAGGCCATCAGATGTTTTTTTGACTATCACTTCGGCTCTACCTGTTGCACAGAATGAAACAGGATACAAAACTAATTTCTCTTCCGAGGAAACTAATCAAAAGAAAATAAATAAAGGTAGTCAGCTTCTGTAGGGTTTGCGTTTCAAAGGAAATAGGGCTTTTCAGATTGGAAATGAGCAAATTAATGTTTGCTTGTTCGTTCTACTTGCTACTTCAAAAGTCTTCATGTTCAAAGAAAAAGAAACATTTTCCAAACTATCCCACATAGCAGGCCACTCTTCATCTCCCAAAAAACAAAATCCTGAAAATTCATTAATAGCTAAAGTAACTTACAAACAACTGACTGGGGCATACACACACACGCACTGTGCGCACACACGCGCGCACGCACGCGCGCACACACGCACACACGCACGCGCGCACACACGCACACACGCACACACGCACACACGCACACACGCACACACGCACACACGCACACACGCACACACACACTTTAGTTATGTATTTTTTTTATCACGTCAGTGAGTGTTCTTGTTTTCATACCAGGTACAAAACATTTGAGAGTACAAAGCCTTGGGCCTCTATGTCATCCAGGCCGGGACGGACACACAACGACCCGTTCAACTCCAGGACGTCTCTGTGGAATCATCATCTCTGTCTTTGAGCTGGTGGAGAAGACTCACCTGGTTGACATGCTTGAGTTTATCGATAATCTGGTTGATGACAGGGTCCCCTTCCTTCACTTTGACCTCTGGATTGACGGTCTGAGCCTTAATCCCATTGCCTACGACCCGAAGGGTATAGCTGGGGAGGGGAGAGAGAGAGGAGACATGGGCTAGGGAATGGGTGGATGGACAGGGGGTTACAGTGAAATTGAAAGCACCAAGTCAAAGTGATAGGCCTGATGACAACCCCCCAAGAAGGTCTCTAGATTCCCGTTGACAAGCTGATCTGGGTTGAAATACAAGCACATCTCTGTCATACATTTAACATGTGTACTGACATACTTTGTGTCATACGAAAAGTATGTTAAATATTTACCATTAATAATAACTATTAAAAAAAAATAAACGTACTTCCAGTAGACTGTATTTACAAACACTCAAATACACAATGAAGAAAATGACATTTAAACTATCCGATACTGAAACACACACGTCTGAAGCCAAGCCAGGACAGCAACATGACTCAGAACAGACTGGAATATTATAACACAACGATTATGAATCCCCCCTCTGGACTGACGACTGCCAGGCCATCTGGACCCGTCTGCCCCCTGCAACGCCGTTTCAGGATGTCATTCTACACTCTCAACATCCGCATGACAACGCCGTTTCAGGATGTCATTCCACACTCTCAACATCAGCATGACAACACCGTTTCAGGATGTCATTCCACACTCTCAACATCAGCATGACAACGCCGTTTTAGGATGTCATTCCACACTCAACATCAGCATGACAACGCCGTTTCAGGATGTCATTCCACACTCTCAACATCAGCATGACAACGCCGTTTCAGGATGTCATTCAACACTCTCAAACGGTTACAACACATTCAACATCCACATGACAATAGCATCTGTTAGTAGCTCTATATTCCGGGGGCCAGCAGGGTAACCAAGTGGTCAAGTGTGTTGGGCCTGTAAACGAAAGATCGCTGGTTCTAATCCTAACTAGGTGAAAAACCCTGCTATACTATCCTTGAGCAAGACAGTCAACGCTGATTGCTCGGTGCAAAACAGGAAAAGAGAGATCAAACAGAAAATCCTAGGTATTTGTTTAACCGTTTACTAGAAAATAAAGGTCAATAAATTATATTAGGTCTTGACATTTAGGCTCGGCACATTCCGGTGTATCTCACGGCCGGAGCAAGAATCAATCTGAAGGACAACAAAACCGCTAGCCAGCGAGACGTAGAGAAAATTACACATTAGCCACAAAGCCGAGTGCAGAGCGTGCCAAATATCGGAGGATGTGAGTAGGGAAACGGCCACCTTCATCAGAACCCTCGTCAGGTAGACTGATGGATGTGTTTGTTGCAATAACAGGTGATGTCATCCACTGGAGCCAGACACACACCGTTCTTATTCCTGTCTAAGCTGGCTGGATGTACTAGCATCACCGCACGCACGCACGCACACACACCCTCTGTTGCATGCTGTCAGCCTTGTATTTTACAATGCCATAGGGAGCCAGTGCCAGAACCACATGGAGTTTATCACACAGTGTAACAGTGTTTCCACAGTCCAGAGGCTCTCCTGGGTTTCCATAGTCAGACAGAAACCCACTATCCTCCTGCTCTTTAAAGGAGTCCCATGATGAAGAAAAGTCATATGGAAACATTCATCAGACACACTTTAACCAACACTAAAACAGAAAGAACCAAGCATTAAAAAGAAGAAGAAAACAACATAAATCTAAGATCGCGTGTCTCTCTCTTTGTAACAGCGCAGTGCTAACCCAACACCTTCCCTGGGGACGCTAGAGAAAGACAGAACGTTTTAAATCATTTTATACACTTTCTTCCTCTTTGTCCATCTGATTCCGATCTCTGTGTGCATCATTCTGCTTTAAGAGAACACAGGGAGAATTCCTAAACTCAAAGAACAAGGGAATGAAGTCATAGCATGCTAACAAATACACTGACTGCATCCAACAGGGACACCTTTAGCCTTCATGGTTCACTTCTTTAACCACAGGTAATAGGCCATTCATGTAGTCATATTCAGAAAAGGTTGCTAGCCTAACTTTCATTGACTAGATTTCACCCACCAGAGAGCAGAGATGAGTGATTGTTCATCCTAATTCATCAAGCTGCATTAAGAACATAAGAAAAAGGGAAGTGATGTTCCACAATATTCCCAGAGACTTGGTCTCTCCTCTGTATGTGCTGGTATGTGGAAATAAGCCCTGGCAGAGGAGGTCATAACCAAACATAGAGGGATTTACTTCCACTTCTTGTCCACTCTTTCTTTCTCTCTCACTCATCCCTCCTTTTTATTGCCCACTCTCACTCTTTCTTTATCCTGACTCCCACTCCCTCCTCTCTCTCTGTCTGTCTGTCTGTCTGCCTGCCTGTCTCCTAATCAGAACACAAAGACAAAGCAGCTAGCCCAATGACAGACAGACAGACAGCCAGACCAACCCACTCTTCCACTCCTTGATGCAAATTATGAGTCAGGAGCGCAGCGAATCCAAACCACCTACGCAGTGCAGACACAGCTAAGACTAGCACTAAAACATTTACCTCCAACACAAAGACACACAGGCAGGGAACAGGCAGGCTGCCCAAAACCCAGTCCCCACCATTGGAAGTAAGCCGACAGTTGGTTGATTTATACATCTGTAGGTAGTTGTTGAAGCAAATCTGATAACCAACACTGAAAAAACTGCCCAAGAGCTGTAGTGATGTCATCTCAGTGACAGCTGTGCAACATAAATCTAGGGCTGTTTATTTAAACCAAAATAAATTACTCCAGAAAACAAATAATTGCCTCGACGGAGTTCTGAGAACAAATTGCGTAATTAAAGACGATCACATTCCAGATTAAAAAGGCAGCCATTCCCCGTAGCAGTCAGGTATAACTCTCGGCTCAGCCAGCAACCAGCAGAAAGGATAAAAGAGCTGAGGTGTGACGCAGGGCTGGCGTAGGTTTAGCAGCAAACACAGCGAACGGCTGCCATGTTCGTTCCAATTATTGGGACTCCATGAGGCCTGACCGACACATCATTGATCAGTGACAGTGGCGGAGAGGAGGGGGGGGGGGCATCAGCCTGGACAAAGAATGAGCGTATTGGACAAACTAAAGTGTAGCCTTGCTCCAGAGGTGGGCATGGCAGTTAAGGTAATTGAGATGGTGTGTGTGTGTGTGTGTGTGTGTGTGTGTGTGTGTGTGTGTGTGTGTGTGTGTTATGACAGCCAGGTTTGAAGTGGGATTGAGCTGTTGACTCTAAGTGGGCGAGAAGGACCTGAATACAGATCAGCATCGGAGAAAAGAGAAGAAAAAAAACATTTTATAGGGACTTTATTTTAAATAATGTTGATTTCCAGGTCACCTGTATGCCTGGGAATGGCCGGCATTTCTATTTCTTAAATAAGATACAGCTCCTCTAAGATAAATACACTCTTACATCTACAGTCAGTCAAAACAGTCAAGTCTGGACACACAATGGTGGGTGAACCTGCCCTTTTGATTGGTACTGTAGATATAAAGTATGCCGTTTCTTACAATAGCACTCAGGAATGAGAAGGCTCAACTAGACCCGACTGATCTCTGAGAACAAAATGACGTTAACAGCGGTCAATGGAAACCAAAATCACCAACCGCTTGAGGGCTGAATTCAAACTCACACCGAAAATCAAAGCAAACAACCGAAATCACAGGCTGTTCCAACTTGTGTGAATTTCATCACGGCAACTCATAACGAGACTCAATAGGGTGCATGGCCCCCACGTGCCGGTATGCACTCCCGACAACGTCTGGGCATGCTCCTGATGAGACGGCGGATGGTGTCCTTGGGGATCTCCTCCCAGACCTGGATCAGTGAGCTCCTGGACAGTCTGTGGCGCTACTTGGTGGGGTCGGAGGCACCGATACAGAACGTCCCAGAGGTTCTCAGTTGGCTTCAGGTCTGGGGAATGTGAGGGCCAGTCAATGGCATTAATGCCTTCGTCATCCAGGAACCGCCTACTCACTCTGGCCACATGAGGCCAGGCATTGTCCTGCACCAGGAGTAAGGTCTGTCAATGTGTCTGAGGATTTCATCCCGGTACCTAACAGCAGTCAAGGTACCGTTGGCTAGCACATGGAGGTCTGTGCGACCCTCTAAGGATATGCCTCCCCAGACCATCACTGACCCACCGCCAAACCGGTCCTGCTGGATGATGTTGCGGGCAGCATAACGTTCACCACGGCGTCTCCAGACTCTTTCACACCTGTTACATGTACTCAGTATGAACCAGCTCTCATCTGTGAAGAGAAAGGAGCGCAAATGGCGGACCTGCCAAATCTGGAGTTCTCTGGCGAATGCCAATCGAGCTGCACGGTGCTGGGCTGTGAGCACAGGTCCCACTAGAGGACATCGGGCCCTCATGTCATCCTCATGGAGTCTTTTTTTCTGACAGTTTGGTCAGAAACACGCACATCAGAAGCCCGCTGGAGGTAATTTTGTAGGGCTCTGGCAGTGCTCCTCCTGTTCCTCCTCACACAAAGGAGCATATGTCGGTCCTGCTGCTGGGTTGATGGCCTTCTACGGGCATGTCCAGCTCTCCTTGTGTAACGGCCCGTCTCCTGGTATTTCCTCCATGCTAATGAGACTGTACTGGGAGACACAGCAAACTTTCTTGCGACGGCACGTATGGATGTGCCATCCTGGAGGAGCTGGACTGCCTGTGCAACCTGAACGGGCTGTAAGTACCGCCTCATGCTACCAGTAGTGACCGGACAGCAAAACGCACAACTAGAGAAGAACCTGTCAGGAAAGAGGAGAGAGACCACCACCTGCAAAACCATTCCCTTTTTGGGGGTTGTCTTGCTGTTGCCTCTCCAGTGCACCTGTTGCCACTTTAATTTGTACCAAAACAGGTAACACTGATTCACAATCACTTATGCTTCCTAACTGGACAGATTGATATCCCTGAAGATTAATTGACTTGGTGGTATACTGTGATGATTACATGTTCCCTTAATTTTTTTGAGCCCAGTATACAACCAGGCTACCGTTTTTTATTGTCATGTGCTAGTCATTGTTTACATGAGTCAAATGTATATTAAGTTTACGGTCCATCTTGTCCTCGTTCTTTCTAACAGTCGGGAAACAGGCCGATGCGTCAGCATTTCACTACGTCTACACCTGTTTTTTACGACACATTTGACAAATAACATTGGATTTTATTTGATCCTCCTTTTCTTTATCCTCCTACTCACAGTATATCTAGCAGAAATATCACCTTCATAATATCCCTGAGTCATAAACCCAGCCAGCCAGGGACATCTAGATTAATCTATCTCCCTAGAGGTTTTTAATTCCTAAACAGAAATCATAAAATTCCCAAATAGTAGTTTCTCTTTTTATCTCTCAGTGAAGGTCTGATCTTAACTCAAGCAGGACAGACAGAGAAGAGAAGGTCTGATTTAAACTCTAGCAGGACAGACAGAGAAGGTCTGATCTAAACTCTAGCTGGACAGACAGAAGAGAAGGTCTGATCTAAACTCCAGCAGGACAGAGAGAAGGTCTGATCTAAACTCTAGCAGGACAGACAGAAGAGAAGGTCTGATTTAAACTCTAGCAGGACAGACAGAGAAGAGGTCTGATCTAAACTCTAGCAGGACATGGAGAATGGTGATGATGGTTCCAGCTGGTGTCATGCACTGTCTGTCCTTGGGTCTCGTAAACCTACAGTAAACATACACAACCGCATTGTACAAGAAGGCTGTTACTAAAGGTCAGGACCCAGAGATGTACTCAGTACATCTCTACTGAGATCACCAGCTGGAAGGGAACCTATACAACACAGCCTTGCTGGCGGACGATTTGGCTGCAGAAAACTTACATATGGTGTCTCTCATATCAACAGGTTTAAAATACAACATAATCACATCCTATATGTCAATCCAGTCTGTGGATTACCAAATCTACTGACATTTCTTTCCTAATGCCCAAATGATCAGAGTGAGCATTTCGAGTACCAATGGATGCTCAGGGATAAACATTATAAAAAATACATTTAGGATATTATAATATTCAAAACAAACACAGTCGGGCATTCCACTTGAGTTAAGATTTAAAAATTGATTGAGAAGTCTAAATAAGGACTGAAGTAAATATATATTTCTTTCTGCCAAAAATTTCCAAAGCTTTATAAACAATTTTACTGGCAGTAATCAGAACCTGGGCAGCAATCAGAACCAATTCCACACAAACAAAAGAAAATCACACTGAGCCTTCAACTTCTAGCTTTACTTGACCGCCTTATCAATATCTGAACCAATCTTCTGGACCACACCTGCTCTCCAAGACACAGTAAAGAAAAACAAAGGCCTCCACGTCCCAAACAGTGCCCTATTCCAAGCTCAGTACCCTAGTTTAGACTGGAACATCTAAGGGCATGGAGGGACAATAGTGCTCTGGTCAAAACTAGTTCACTGTAAAGGTAATAACAGTTCACTGTAAAGGTAATAACAGTTCACTGTAAAGGTAATAACAGGGCGCCAGTCGTGACAGAGAGAAACATGAAGAAACTGATTATGAATTCATGAGAGCTTCTGTAAACAGACATAAACAAATCAACAAGCCCCAGAGCATCTCGTTTCCCCAGACACTCACACACTATCAGAAGTAGGAGAGGAGCTTAAACACACACACGACACACACAATCTCAGCCTGTTAGAAGTTAGAGAGGAGATTAAAAACAAACACACACACACAAAATACTGAGATACTCAAACACACGCCCACCAATGCACACACACAATCTCAGCCTTTTAGAAGTAGGAGAGGAGCTTATACAATAAGGCAGAGACAAGCAAAGTCCACCCTGAAATGCATTGATAGAGCAACCCAGTGATCCTGAAGTCAGACAGGTGTTTTATGGGGAAACACTGTGGAAAAAGGTGGTCTCCGTGCACCACATTGGCCCACCAGGGACCCGAGACCATGGACGACTAGGGCGGGTTTATGCTGCGAATGTCCGCAATGTCTTCACCAGTTAGATACTAGGACAACACATCTGGCCTGTTACATGGGGGAGGAACTCCTAGTGTGAGCACGCTCAGTAGATCTTGTATCTAGGAATCGACAGTGACAAGCAAATCCCACGCTCAGCAGATGGGCGAGGTCAGAGGGTACCACCAACTGCCAGTCCACTCTGTCACTCCACATGACGGCTAAACATGGATGCAGAGCGTCCCCTCCCACTACTTTCAAACCGTAAATGGAGTATTGAAAATGAAAACATACATGATAACAGGGCTGTGAAGACACCAGCATTGCAATATTTGTTACGTGGCAAAACGTTAAACAGGAAGCAGACCAAACAGTTCGGTCCATTAATTTAATGACAGTCTCCCCTGGCTCTTCGCCAGCCCCAAATGGCATTCTATTACCTTTATAGTGCACTACACTACATACAGGGAACAGTAGAATGCCAGTTGGAACGTGAACCCTCTGTAGGCTTATTGATTCAAATTCCACCTGAGTGCTCCCAGAGCATTAGTCTGTAATCCTGGGGTGTATAGTAACAGGTTCTACACCTTCAACAGGGGTGTAAGCAGGGGTCTATTCCTCCACCGTCCACAGGGGTGTAGCAGGATCTGTTCCTCCACCATTCACAGGGGTGTAGCAGAATCTATTCCTCTACAGGACATCTCAATACTTGAAAGTAGAAGTCAGGAAGTAAGTCAGGAAGAAAGTGCCTCTGATGTGCAGAAGAGTCAGCACTCGTCGGTCCCTGGGTGAGACACCAGATTCTCCCAATGGATTCTGCCAATGGTGATGCAGGGCCAGTAGGGGGCACTTTTCTAGTATTCGGTAACTACTAGAAGAGTAAATGGGACATCGCCATACATCAGAGTGGCGGCTTTCGGAAGGCGTTGTAAGATAATCACATGGCACCTATTGTAATCGTAGGGATGTCTCGGCTAGATTACCTCCATGACCACTTAACCCCTCCATTCCTAATTGGTATAGATCCCTCCTCACCTCTCCACCTCAGTAGATGTGCGTTAAGCAGTCGGCAACTAGTCAGTAGCTTTGCATAACCCAGGTGTGCTACACATTAGTGGACGATCAGGCGAAAAGAGCTTTGAGAGCTCATTTGGTGAAACAGCGCTGTTTGAAGCCAACTTTTAATTACTAAAGATTTTCAATTTGGTCCAGGTTGGTACACTGGTGAAAGATGTACTCAATAGAAACTCCAGTTCCAGACTTTTCATCTTCTTCAAACTTTTCTCTTCATTTTTCTTCTGACCTCTGATTTGGTAAACCATCTTTCAAAATAACTGACTTAGGAGGGAATAAAATGCACGGTATGAAATCTGACATAGAGCCCAAAACGTCTCTTAACGTGTTCCGGAATGTGATTCCGTCCCATAATGCCCCGGTGTCAGAGAGATGGATGGAGTGTCCAGGAGGATTGGGTTCAACACGCTGCGGCAACGTCCCAAATGCCACACTTTTCTATACATGGTGTAGTTCCTTTAACCGGAGCTCTTAACCACCCTATTCCCTAGATAGTGCACAACTCTTGACCAGTGCCCGATAGATTGTAAACTGAGGGTGCGTTTGGGGTTCAAACAGCTGAGTGAGCCATGTTCCAAATCATTCTTGCCTACTACTAATGAAACAACAGTGTGAGTAACCCTAATTTAGAAGTGTCAAGTGAACACGGTAACGACAAATATCCACATACAGTACTTGATTCACCTGAACAAAAAATTTGCCATCATTCCTTAATTCAGATGCACTTACCAGCGTCAACACAGAAGTCTGAAAAGAAGCTTTTCTTTCTCAGTAGTGAGCAGAGTTGAAATGGGTAACACAACATGGCATTCAAAGCTTATTTCCCTCTACACTGTAAAACGTTACACAGATACCTCACCAGTTTCTGGGATCTAACCTGGCTGCTGTCCTTTGTCTTATCTCTGCTGGGTGTCAACACACACACACACACACACACACACACACTCTGCTGGGCGTCAACGCGCACACACACTCTGCTGGGCGTCAACGCGCACACGCACACACGCGCGCGCGCACACACGCGCGCGCACACACGCGCGCGCACACACGCGCGCGCACACACGCGCGCGCACACACGCGCGCGCACACACGCGCGCGTGTGCGCATCCCAGATCCCAGATTACAGCCAGTCACAATCAATCCATTACAGACCTCTCCTCCTCCTCCACAACAGACCTCTCCTCCTCCTCCACAACAGACCTCTCCTCCTCCTCCACTACAGACCTCTCCTCCTCCTCCACAACAGACCTCTCCTCCTCCTCCACAACAGACTTCTCCTCCTCCATAAGAGACTTCTCCTCCTCCATAAGAGACTTCTCCATCACTGCCCACCTTTCCTCCCTCTCTCCCTCTCTCGCTATACTTTGCTCTCATCTCTCCTTCCACCTCCTCCAACTCCAGCAGAGCTCTCGGAAAAAGAAAACAAAGTGTGATGACACTAGTTCGCTTCCTAATCTAACTTGGTCCTCAGTCAATTACAGCACCACCTGATCGGAGCCCGCCCTTCTGCTAATCAGGCTTTGAGTGTCTGAAATGACTCCCTATTCCATATTTATTCCATATTCTGGCCAGGATGCCAATTTGAAGGAAGATCAGAAACAGTGGAACGGGGTGGGGGGGCTGCTTTTAAAGGTTTTCCTTGGTTGTTATCTAACACTCACCTTCAATAACCAAAGAAACACACCCATCTCCCTCGCCAAGGGCCAGAGACAAGGACCTGTCAATCACCCTCCTTGATATCCGTGGAGGCTCAGAAATGGAAGGTAGCAGCACAAAAATGGAAAGTTGGTTGGCAAAATCAGAAAATATATTAATGAAGTATTTTCCTTTTCACAACAGAAGAGATGCCTCTACAGGAACATGCCTCTGGATAAATAACGAGTTGGTTGGAATGTTAATTTGATCACCTTATCAAACAATTAGTGGCCTGACCCAGGTAGATCTGACCTCAGAACATTTGACCTCTGTAAAGCTAACCTGCATAGATATGACATGAACAGAGATTACCTCAGAACATATGACCTCAGTAGATCTGACCCCAGTATGGATGACCTGTCCTCTTACGAGGAAATTGGACATCCTTCTGTCTTCATCTCAAATTTCACTCTAGTTGCTACTCCGATTACTAGGTTAGGGGTCTAAACTAGTGTACTATAAAGGGAATAGGGTCTGGTCTAAACTAGTGTACTATATAAGGAATATGGTCTGGCCTAAACTAGTGTACTATATAAGGAATATGGTCTGGCCTAAACTAGTGTACTATATAAGGAATAGGGTCTGGCCTAAACTAGTGTACTGTATAGGGAATAGGGTCTGGTCTAAACTAGTGTACTGTATAGGGAATATGGTCTGGTCTAAACTAGTGTACTGTATAGGGAATAGTGTCTGGTCTAAACTAGTGTACTGTATAGGGAATAGGGTCTGGTCTAAACTAGTGTACTGTATAGGGAATAGGGTCTGGTCTAAACTAGTGTACTATGTAGGGAATAGTGTCTGGTCTAAACTAGTGTACTATATAGGGAATAGGGTCTGGTCTAAACTAGTGTACTATATAGGGAATAGGGTCTGGTCTAAACTAGTGTACTATATAGGGAATAGGGTCTGGTCTAAACTAGTGTACTATATAGGGAATAGGGTCTGGTCTAAACTGGTGTACTATATAAGGAATAGGGTCTGGTCTAAAGTGATGATCCAACAGCAGTCAGACGATACATTCTCTCAGGACTCATTGTCATAACGATTAGCTGACAGTGGCATGACCTCACCAATCAGATTCATACACCACCTCTTAAGTGCCAGTCAATCACAGTAGTGTGTCCTTTTAGAACAGTCTCATTTATCCTGGTTGGTAAAGGGAAGGGGAGAGAAGACAAGGTGAATCTTACAAAGCATGTCCCATGTCTATAGAAACAGCAGACATCATTCTAGGGTCGCATGATTTGAGTGCCATCCCATAATGTCCCATACCGCCACAACAGACTGTGTATAGCAAGAGCATTATACAAGAGATGTCTGAATAAAGCCAAGTCAACCTTGGGTAGAGAAAGAATTGGAGTAGAATAGAGGGGGAGACAAAAGGAGAGAGGGCAGGCCAGAGAAAAAGAGTGAAAGAAAGGATAGAAAGGAGAGCAGAAAAAAGAGGAGTAAAGTTGATTTGTGGGCTCAAATTAAAATAAAGAACATGGTTCAGTCTGATCATCAATATTCCTGCAGCAGATCAACTAAAAGCTCTCCGGGCTAAAACACACAAAGACACAAATTATCGCTCTCCTCCAAATCAATTCTTAATGTTGACTGCCTTCTTCACTTTAGAGGAAGAAATGGTAAAAGGAGAAATAATGTTTAGTTATATGAACAGAGATTTGAAGGAGCAGAGAGACAGCGAAGTTGAACTCAGTGTTGCAGATGTCATTCAGAAATATTTCCACTCGGCGTGGCGTTGTGCCTAAGAGCAGCCACTTAATATGGCACACTTCATCAGGCCTTACGGATTAAAGGAGCCATTTGTCAGATTTACACCAAACGAAGGCAGAAGAACAAATTATATTGTACAGGGAAATGGGGAGAGTAATTTGAAATGGAGTTCCTCTGAAAAAGTTTGTTATTGTTGGCTTACTCACGCTCTTATATGTTTGTTGTCTTCAATACAATTGTGTTTTATTAATTTCGGTGCGAGAATTTCAAACCATGTAATGTTAGCTAGATCGCCCTGCTAGCTAGTGGTTTTTTAGCTAAAGCTGTCTAGAGTCGTAAAGACATAGTTGACACTATTCCCCTTATGGACACTAGAGGGCTGAACTTACACATTTCTCCTATTAAGCGGAATTACAACAAATATCTAAGGTTTGACTTAGTGCATAAAGGCCAAAATTTTAACCCGACTTACTCATTTTTTATGCAGTTAATGTTTGCATTTAGGCACAGGAGCTCTGCAATACTTGAGCTAACATCTTGTAAGAGGAACTGGAAATCAAACCATCTCATGGACAGGTCCTGTTCCGATCAGCTCCGGCTTGAGCCAAGAACCATCGTATTCTGTCCGATGTAAGCAAAGCTTGTCTGTGGGCTTAGTAGTTCTGTCTAGAGAAGAAAAACGAACCTTAAAGTCAACTTAATATTCTGAGTGAGTGTCATCAACAAGCCGGCAGAAACTAAAAGGACATGTCTGAGGAGGATTGGAGAGTCACGCTACACCAGATTTGTATGTGTGTGTTTGTGTACAGCAATGCAGTTTAAAATGTGCATTGCCCAAAGCCAAGGAGAAGACTGATTTGACACTGGGGCAAGGGTGTTACTGAAAACTCATCTACAAGAAGAAAAAGCATTCAGACACAAATGGAGCAGTGTGTGTAACTCGCAGAATGCATCGTCACACTGCGTACCACATACTAGAGGCTGGCTGGATCCACAGACAGTCAACGTCCAGCACGAGCAATCAGAGAATTAATTACAGACACCGCCACAAACAGATGGAGTCTGTCCATGGCAAAATGAAGAAATTAGCCCGGGTGAACATTACCATTAGACAGAACAGACACATTCCTATTTTCTAAAACGACGATTTGATTTAGGAAAACATGACCCTGTGACGTAAAGAAGCCGGCTAAACAGTTCAGGCTTGTCATTGGCCGGTTAAACTGTTCAGGCTTGTCATTGGGCGGTTAAACTGTTCAGGCTTGTCATTGGCCGGTTAAACTGTTCAGGCTTGTCATTGGGCGGTTAAACTGTTCAGGCTTGTCACTGGCCAGTTAAACTGTTTCAATAAGTAGTTGCATCTTACATTTGTTACATTTAGTCATTAAGCAGATTCTGACTTTCTTCTTAAAAGGGAACAATTACTGTTAAGTACCCGCCGAGGCAAGTCGCTTTTCTATCATTTCTTAAAACCATGTGACCTGATTAGAAAGACATCCTATTAAACATTTTGCAACAGATTGCCCACATTATAACCTGACATTGTCACCAGAGCCAGGAAACATATGAGCCACGGGAAAATAAATCACTCCCGAAGTATGCTAGCTATGGCACTACCTGTTCCCCCCTCAAAATGATGACTTCAGGGACACCAGAACCTTGAAAGGTCATTAATATAACCAGACGTCAATTCCTGCTGTGTAAAGACCAGATCAGCTTAGTAATTAACCTTTCCATTGTTTTATCTCTAGCCAATATAAAGCACTGGGCTTCAGCTAGTAGAGCTTGTGAATGAGTCTGCTATTGTCGGCTTTGGCCTTTTCTGCCCTGTCAGCCGACCTTCTCCGGGACTACCTGGGGTCAAGGCAACCGGGTCTCTAACCAGGTCTTTGTCCCAGCCACGTCTTCTCTCTCCAGGCCCAGCCACGTCTTCTC
>JACXGI010014461.1:0-19024 GCA_016801175.1 Esox masquinongy | reverse complement strand
CGTGGTCTGGTACTGTACAGTAATCTGTCTGCGGCGCGGTGACTGTCGTGCTCTGGTACTGTACAGTAATCTGTCTGCGGCGCGGTGACTGTCGTGGTCTGGTACTGTACAGTAATCTGTCTGCGGCGCGGTGACTGTCGTGGTCTGGTACTGTACAGTAATCTGTCTGCGGCGCGGTGACTGTCGTGGTCTGGTACTGTACAGTAATCTGTCTGCGGCGCGGTGACTGTCGTGGTCTGGTACTGTACAGTAATCTGTCTGCGGCGCGGTGACTGTTGTGGTCTGGTACTGTACAGGGTCGTCGAGGAGGAGGAGGAGGTCTGGTTAATGTGAGAGAACAGCCTGCAGCTGTGTGTCCTGGCGTACTTGGAGGAGGACTTGACATGGGGGCACCACTGACCTGTGTGCGAGCGCAGGTGGCGTTTGAGTGCCGTGTGGCTTGGGAAGGTGCGGTTGCATTCGCTGCAGATGTAGCTGCGCACGCCGGCGTGGACCTCCATGTGCTGCTGGAGAGCCGGCTGGGTCTGGAAGCGCTTCCCACACAGCAGGCAGAAGATGGCCATGTCTGATCCTTAGGGAGAGAGGGAGGGAGGACAAGCTGATGTTTTTTTTCTCTAATGCACCATTTACATCTGTGAATTAAACTCTAATAGTTTAATCTTCATCGAAAGCTGGAAACGGTGTTGAGAAAAAAAAAAAAACCCAGACAGAAGACAGCATGTTGATAGTCATGTAGAGAAATGATTAATCATTCCTGGCTTCAGTTATGAATAAATGAAGACTAGTTTCATCTACTTATATTATATGGAGGTTAAACATTCTTGTTCAATGTACAGCGTGGATCATTTCTTGAGATCTGTTAAGTCTTTGTAAAACACTACTGGGAACACCACCAGAAGAGGTGCACAGCAGGATAAAACACTGCAACTGTGATCCCTTACCACAAGAGGTCAGCACCAAGATGAGAGCAATAACAAATAACGTGAGCAGTGTGACAACAGACAGGCTAAGGAGTGTTTTAGTAGACTGTGAGACATCTACACAATGGGCTGTGCAATGGCCCTGTATTTCATGCTTGGTAAAGGACACTTTAATATGGCTATGGCCTTATGTTATCCCAATCCATTTTTAAGCACATAAAAAGGTATGAAGTCACACACAGGAGTAGAGCACACACACTTCACACTTTTTCAATTACCAGACTGGGGAAAACTCTGGGGAAAGACTGAGTGTTTAGAGCTCAGCTTCTATTTCACTAGTCAATAACGCATCTTTGGGGCAAAGCTGCCACTAATTTAAAAATCTATGAGGAGCGACAGCCTCATGTTCATAAACGCACGAGGGAGGCCCAGAGACAGCCCTCCCCCTAGATCAATCACTGTCTCGCCTCCACACCCGGGAGAAAACCAAAAGGACCGGGGGGGTAAAGGGAAAGAGAGGAAGAGATGGAGGGGTTAGGAAAAGGTAGGAAGAGAAAACAAAATCAAGCAACCAAGTGAGTGGTGAAGAGTGTGATGGGGAGAGAGAGAACAGAGAGAGAGAGAGAGGGAGAGAGAACAGAAAGAGAACAGAGAATGAGAGAACAGAGAGAGTCAACAGAGAAACTGAGAAAAAAGAGAATGAGACAAAAAACAGAGACTGTTCTTAAATCATCTGACAGTGAGGCCGTAACAGTGCTTCTGCGCAAATAAATACTGACTAGCCTCCTTTCAGTCTCACCCCTTCCCTCTCTCTGTGGCCTTTTTCCATTTTCTTCTTCCTCTTCTTTTATCAATGAAAAGGGGGCCATTGATTGGGGCCGATGGTCGCTGGATTCCCTCCAGGACTTAAGGCACTTAAGTTGGTGTGATTGACAGGCATGCCGCTCTCCTTCCTCAGTGAAACGTAACAACCCAGCCTGATCTGGAGGTGTCGCTACATCAGGGCTACCACACACATATTCATGTACAATCTAGATTCTTTAAACACTAGAGATGGCAGGCCACATTATGTCTTTCAAATGTAAACATTCCAACAGGTTAATAAATCATTTCCATGTATACTGCACAGCAAGTGAACATCTCCACAATTACAGACAATTTAGATGAATATTCTCTAAATATCTAAGCAATCTACACATATTCAAAGTGACAGGAAGGTATAGAACAAGGTTAGGCAACTCCGTCATCAGGGACTCATAATTAGTGTAATTGACTCACAAAAATCTTTGTACTGGACGATTAGGATTTGAGAAGACTGAATAGGGTTTTTCTTGAATTTGTTTTTTTTCCCAATCTCGCTAGTCCCTACCAACAACAAACATACCCCATGTTACCTCAAAACCCACAAGGACTGAAAACCAGCCCCCTTAAAATGTACTCAACACTTGAAAGTTAATCTGTTGTTAAAAGGTTACAAATGGTTTATGAGAGAGGTTTCCTAATCATGTTAGATGATTTAAAAAACATAATCCTGGCCATGAAAATACTGTTGAAGTGCAGCAACCTTGTATGCGTTCATATGATTTATATTTTAAAGATACAGTAAGAGAGGTTTCCGATCATATTACCTATACACAGAGAAAGCAACATAACTGGGCCGTAGAACTCTCAGGGCAGAGCAGGCTTCATAAAGGTTTGCATTGTGTTGTCTAGCCCTATACAACTATAGACATAATGTAAAATTTATATCAGTTGATAATATGTTAATAATTCTATTGAAAATTTCTAGACTTGTTTGGCCCAATTATTCAAAACCAAATTAGATCGCATTAAAATGTTCTGAAACACATGGGCAATATACACAGTACCAGTCAAATGTTTGGACAAACCTACTAATTCGTTCAAGGGTCTTTCTTTAAGTTTTACTATTTTCCACATTTTATAATAATAGTGAAGACATCAAAACTATGAAATAGCAACCAAAAAATACTTTTATAGGACTAGGGTTAACCCTAACCCAATATGTAGAACATTTAATATGTGACTCTGGTTCTTCTTTGACATATCACAAGCCAGTCAATACAGAGCAATTTAACATTATGCTATATTATGTTGTTAGGTTTATTCTATCGAAAGGATTTTAATATTTTTAGGGGAAAGAAGAAATCTGAGTTTGCGGGTTGGTTGTTTATCAACAAAACTGATGCACAACCACAGGTCAAAACATGTAAACTTAATTTCCTCTCCGAATTGTTTACTGAAATATACACAATTGCAAAATGAGCACTGTTTCTCAAAGACATTGAGTGTTGGTTTGCTCATATATTTTAACGTAGATAACAACGTTAAACAAAACATGGTATTAATAGGACATAACAAGCCACCTATGATGACAGTTTCTTATCATTATTTCTTAACTAGCTGCTCAGAAACATAAAATAGGCACATAACTCAGCAATGCAGAGGCATTCCATTCAGTGATGTTGTCAGCCAAAAGGACTGTGTGTCAGAATGAGATGCAATGCAGGGGTTTTGAATGATGGGTAATTTTCAGGTGGGAGTGGGTATATGAGTTTGCTAATTCTCTCGATTCACTCTAATCAGAAAACTGTAGGCAGCAAGCGTCATGATATGGTCAGCATACAGTATGTGCAAAAAGCTTGAATTTACTCCCTTATTAAATGGATTGTTACAGAATGATGAGAATGATAATGATGATTCATCCAATAATATTTTTAGTACAATATTATCAGGTGCATTGTCTTAAAGCAAAGCACAGCCTCAGAAAGTTCCCATAAGGTGGTACACATAATCTGGAGCATTGTTAGTGCATCTGACCAGTAACTGAAAAGATGCTAGATCAAATCTTCAAGTTGGCAAGGTGAACACTGTCGTTCTGTCCTTCTCACTGCAAGACAGTGAAAACAAATGTTTGGCTAAAATGCCAAGCCAACAGTTTAGAACAAATCAAAATCAACCCATTACTGAGTAACTGCCTCTTTATTTTTAAACATATTGTTTTGCTGCATTATGATATGGACATGCTTGACATCAGCGAAGACTTGTGGGTTATCAAATAAAATTAAACTGGATGCAGATAAGCAGAGGAAATCCTAGAGGAAAACCTGCTTCAGTCTGCTATACACCAGACACTGGGAGAGGAATTTAAGCGTTCAGTAGGACAGAACTGAAAAAACACATGGGCAAATCTACACCGTAGTTGTTTATCAAGAACACAGTGCATGTTTCTGAGTGGCCATATTACAGTTTTCCTTCCCTGACAGAGCTGAAAGAATTCTGGAAAGAATCATGGAAAAGATGAATCCAAGAAGATTCACAGATGTAAATGGTGCAAAAGTTGTTTCTAACATAGCAACTGAGGGGGGATACTTATCTAAAAAAAGTTTGTTAGTATTTTCTTTTCTTACTATTATAGGAACTTTAAAACAGTGGGATGGCTACTCAACTGTAGTACATTTTATAAAACCTTTGTGATTCTAGTGAAATGTTTAGTGAATAATTCATACCCATTGGTATTGCCTGAAAAAAAATCAGGAAATTGTTTAATTACATTTTAAATAAGATTCCCATAATTTCTTCATGTGAAGATGTCACCATTATAATTTGCTATATTAATTCATATACAGTTATTTTCTAAAGTTAATTTGTTTTTGGACAATTTCAGATGAACAGAGATTGACAAATGCAAGTATTACATTATAGATGGTAAACACTCATAAAAGATGGTAACAGATTTCAGGGAACTGACTACATAAAAAATTCCAGTAAAAATGTGAAACCTCTGAAAATCCTAGATTTTGTGTAACTGGAAGCACTTGGGAAGGCATCATAAAAGTTACACCATGTTGTCTGAAATATTAGGACAAAAGGTTTAAAGAGAAGATCCAGGGTTCAAACAAACAACAAAGCAGCCCTTCTTATGGTCAACCTCTATGGACTGCAGATGGAGATATACAATCACTTTCAAATTCATAAACAGAGTTTTGGAGGCAATGATTGATCATACAGTACATGAGATCAAAATGGTATTATGTTTGTACCGATCCCAGTTTGCCCCTTTAATTCCAGATGGCAGACTAATACTTGAAAGCAATAGTAGTCATAATGCAGATATTAAAACATTCAGCCACATGCTAAGCATTGTTGGGCAGATAAATGGTGGGCTAATATGAATTATTAGGCTACTGACATTTCTACAAATTTTTACCTAGCAAATGGATTTACCTTATATGACTATACACCTGAAATGATTGAGACCTGAGCAATAGTTGCAATAAACACTATTTTACCACAGGAACTGTAAATGCATAATCTGTTCTGCATCCTTGTTATAGACACATTTTATTGAAGATTAATCCTACACTATACACTAACACATGTCATTTAGCAGCTTGGAATGTCATTATCAGATTCTACTTGATTAGGGTAAGAGATTATTGCCTACATTTCCCATTTGGTTGTAGCCTCAAGCACAGATGACATCAGAAAACTGACGATTCAATCCCATTTCTATCCCTAAACATAGCTAACTAGAAAGCTTTTCAGCAAACAAGCTACACAGTATTTGCTAGTAAGCAAGTGGTGCTGGCTAAAGCAAACATGGAAGCAAGTAAATGTTTTATAGTTAACTAGCAAGCTAAGGACTGCAAATTATTTCCACAGTAAAGTGTATAATGATATAATAATAAGCCCAGCTAATAAGCCCAGCTACAGTATCAAAATGGTAAATGTCATACACTAAATTCTCTTTAACTACATCTCAGTATGTCTCTCACTGCAATTTTTTCTTGTCCCGTCCTCTGTTTACATTACTTTGTAAATGATATAGCATCATTAGTCCAGTTCATAAAACATTAATAATTAACACAAGTGGCTTTTAACACAACTTTTAGTTTTCATGAGGCATATAAAAGGCTTGTTCATCTCTTTAATCCTACATGAACTGTTTAAAATATCTAATAATTTTATAGTTGCTAAAAACTACATGTCATTGAAGATTTGTGGACGACATTATTATCTTTCTACTGACTTCCACTTCAGTATCCACTTCAGTATACCTTATACTGTCATGTCATGACACGTCAAAAAATGTTACAAACTAAAATGCGCTCTGTATTTCAAAGAAAATAATTCCTATCTATATTAACATTTATTATTCATAGTTCTGCTGTAAAAACAAATGGCATATCATATGATAAACTGATGTGGTGACAGAGGAAAAAGTATAGAAATATACTGTCATTTTAATTAATTATTTTTTAAGAAAAATATATCCTTGGAAAGAAAAATAAGATGGAATGCTAAAATCCCACCAGTACTTTTTGCTCCATTTTATTCACCAATGTCCATTATCTGTTTTACCTATTACATCAACACCCCAAAAATGACATTAACAAAATCTGCCCAAATTGTTACTTCAAATGTCTTTTAGCTACCATTTTTACTGTTAAGTTTTTTGTAATCCAATTAATGTCAATGACAGGATACAGTCTTAAACATCTAAAAAGAGAGTTAGATTATATAGCGTTATTTCAAATAATTTCAGAAGCCTTTACAGTATTACTTACTAGCTAGATAGCTAGCTACTGTTAGCTAGCAAGTGTTACATACTGTAATTAGCAATTGCTGTAGTCTTTGAAATTATTTGAAATATTTTTTGAGGAAGCTGTGATATCTAAAACACTTCATATTGATTAAGCTTGTAAGCAAGCTGGTAGCTAGAATAAGACAGGCGTTCACGACACTCCCGACCCAATCTGACAAGAGGATCTGCAAGGAAGAACAGGAGAAATGGCCCAAACCCTGGTGTAAAGCTGGTAGAGGCATTATTCTAACACAACAAAATAAGGAGGAAGTGAAGGGGTCTGAATACTCTCTGAAGCCACTGTACATGCTGTACTAATCAAAGTAAAAACCATATAGTTTTGAACACACAAGCTTTCATTGCATGTTTTAATCCATCTAAGCATTTTGAAATACGACAAAATACGTCATTTTGATACATTAAAGCCATGACTACTAGATACTGTTTGATAATAACACTGGATAATACTCTGTTGCGGTTGGAAGAAAAGAGTAGGACATATATGTATAGGAGGGCAAAGAAGGGACTAAGAGTGAGAGAAAGGGAGTGGTACAGACAGCCGTGTACAGACAGTACTACTGGACCTTCAGTGTGTCAGGGAAGTGTAGCAGTGCTGATTAGCGTTAGGTGGAATGAAGTGCTATAAAGAGAGGTGTCTGGTCTGGGGGGGGGAGGTTGGTAGCAGCGGCAGCAGGGTGAAGGGCTGACGGACGAAAGGAAGCACAGAGATAAAAAAGCAAGGTGGGAGCGGAGGAGAAAAGTAGCTGACCCGGGAGGTCTATTACAGTGTAAAATTGAGTCGGCCCAAAGTGACACCTGAGGAGAGGTGGTGGAGGTGGGGGCTTAGTCTCACCCCCGCTTTGGTGTTTTGGAATAATTTCTCTCTCCCTAACAGCCTGGCCACAGTACATCAGGCCCTGCTCTCATCTGGATTCTAGGCGGGTGACGGTGGTATCTTAATGGACCTGGAGAGCTGGCCGCCGTTATTTAAGCGGGGCTGGACGGGCCCCTTAATGGAGAGGAATACTCTAGGAGAGGAGGTTACAAGACCAGACCTACACGCATGGTGCTGGACGCTGTCTGTCTGTCTGTCTGTCTGTCATGGCAATGCCTGCTTGTACAAGTAGAAGTACGCTTGTGAAGAAAACAAAAGCGATTCAACTGTAGAATAATTTCTATGCATTAAATTAATTGTGTCACCACCTTAAGACATAGTTTCTCATACTTTTTGCTTTCGAATAAAATGACAGTGTTGCATCAACAGTTTTGCCGTCAAGCTGGCTGTTGTACATGACAATGAATCAGACATACAACAGTCCTCCGTCACACCGAGGCCTAAAGTCAATTAGCTTCTTTCTCTCCCTCCCGCTGCTCTGTCTGCTACCTCAACCATCTATCCCTCTACTAGCTGAGTTTTCTTTACCTGTTGCTTTTCATTGAGGCTCTGAATTGTTTGATGGGAATTGTAGGAGAATTGATTATTGAATTAACAAAGCCCTGCTGGTGTGTCTGTGTGTGTTTGTGTGTGTGACAGAGAGAGAGAGAGAGAGAGAGAGAGAGAGAGAGAGAGAGAGAGAGAGAGACAGTGACTGATTGTGTATAAGACTGGATGACTGGATGTGTGTGTGAGCGAATCAGAGTGGGGAAGTGGAAAAGAGAACAAAAGCAAGAGTGCTCACACATAAGCAGAGCTTCATTTGTAAACCAGGAGGTGCTGGTACCAAAAGGGAGCGCAAGAAGGGGGAGGACCTGGGGCCCCCGAGGTACCGAACCTGCACGTTATCACATTTGCGTAGTGGGGTTCAGTCTCGAGTATCCATTCTAGACTACAACTGGTGACTTAGTGGAATGTTTTAAATATAAAAATGCACAAATTATATAAATTGCAAGCCACTGTGATGATGTCAAGGTCTCTATTTCCCTCTATGACACACACAAGCCATGTACGAAATGCTTAAAGGGATTCTGGAAAAATCACACTTGAAAGCAATGCATAGCCAGACAAAAAAGGGAATGCTTTTGTGGTCCCTGGCACTAAACGGTGTGAGAAAGGCTTCCGTGGCTAGTGAATGTAGCAAGCCAGCAAGACAGATAGTGATTTGGATTATTTTAGGCACATACCAGTGTCCTCAGACTAGACTAATTCACCTGTATGCCAGCTTCCTTCGACTAACTCAGGTTTTACAGAGAAACAGATGAAGTAATAGTATAATTGAGGAAATCACATTTAGAAGCTATACGAAAAGCAGCACCGTTTTTGATTGGGAAGAGTGTATGAATTAAGAAATAATATTCTCGGTTAAACATTCAAATACAAGGCTAACAAAAATGTTTTACCTCCCATGTTGGGCTGGATGAATAATAGCTTTTTCTAACGTACACAAGGACTCAGCACTGATCCATTCAGTTTCTATACAGACAAATAAAGTGGTGAGTCGGCGACCTCAGTTAGCAATGAAATTCCAAGTTTGAAAATGAATGGTTTTGATGACATGGGGCACATAGCGGCACTTAAGTGACAGAACTCCACTTTTGGCTCGACAACATCACTTTTACAGCAAGAGGCCAATAAATCATGGAATGCATCTTTAACACACCATGAAAAGATCATCAAGAAATATTAGTTGATTTTGTATCCTAGATACAAGACCGAGAGGCATGAAAACCTGTCAACATGCTCCTTTGGAACACTGGAATTATGTCATTATAGGTCAATGTAAAAAGTTATCTGAAGTGCACAATTTCACACGTCTGAGTTTACATTCTAGAAATGTCTACTATTGGGAACACAGTTTTCAAGTAGCTGCTCCGAGGGGGAGGGGAGCTTTTTATTTAGGCTATTAGAGCATTAGGCTCTGGGTGTGCAAGGAATGGCTGCTTGAATGGAAGAGAAAACAGATTGTTCAGTAAGCCTTCCTGAATAATGATACACTATGTGCTTAAAATTATTGTTGACAGCCCATCTGAGAATCAGAAGTCAATATACACTCAGACTGGCTGCTATGTTTTTGTAGACCTTGTAAACAGTTGAGAGTACACCCCACAATTGATCCAAATTGTTGCCTAGAACAGTTATTTCCAAATTAAACATTTAGATTGCAGGGCTTTTGGTAAGAGGTTATTGAAATGGCATTTTCACTAACCTTTATAGTTGAATGATGTACTCACTTGAACATAATGGTAGGCTATTGTGGTTCATTGTGGTGTTGTCTAGGGGCGTGACCATTTTCATCACCAGCCAATGTAATCACACGTCATCAAGCGCTCTCTTTTCTCTTTTAAATTCTCCCAGTTATTTTGGATGGTGTAGACAACTAAAAGCTTATACATTCAGCAAGGAAGAGTAAGCGTTCATCCCTACACAACAGGGAAAGCAGAGAGGCAGCCACGTAGCAGGAAGCCATGCGGGCGTACAACAGATCATTGTAGCCTAATAAAATGTAAAAGCTCATGCATGTCACTCATTAGCTGAAAGTCAGGCTTGATACCGTGAGTGTACAGTGAAATGACAGATAGCTGACACTGTGTACTCCCTGGAGGCTGTGCTCCCAGCCCCAAGGCACGCAGCTCAAAAAAGCTTGCCTGTTGATTGCATTTTTAAGGACACAAACATTATCCACTGAGGCTTCCACGAGACAATGCAATGAAGGATTGCATTATAGTTTTCAAGTGAGCACAAAACTGTAGTCCGTGACCCACTCCCGTAGAGGCCAGTGTGCCCATGGGTGATGTCAACATATCTATCCCATTAAATGTCCTGTCACATATGGCACTGTTGTCATTGGTCAGGCATCATTTCATCACTCATGATTTATCCTAAGTATACTAGTGCTTGAGGAGGTACTAAAAAGCAACCAGCCATTTGTGTGTGTGTGTGTGTGTTTATGAAGTGTGCATTCAGCAGAAATCAATAAGAAAGCTAAACTCAGAATGTGTTGGCTTTGACTGTCATCTTCCTTTTCACCATGTTCCGTCTTTGTGAGCTAAATGGACATGAGCATTAGGCATTTGTAGTCCATGTGTCTAAGAGGGTTTTTTCCATACTATAGTTTCATTTAGATCCACAACACTAGATGCCAGATTTGTCCTTGAGATACATTGTTTTATAGTATAAATGCATGAAACTATCAATTGTCGCAAGCCACCTTCTGAGGTAATGTGGGACTACTCCCTGCGGCTACTGAGGTCTAAAGACAATGTCTGGCTCAATGTGTATTGGAGTGGAATGAGCGGTGACGTACTTCTGGTTCTGTAAATCCTTCCAGCTCTATAAACAGAATCAGAAGAAAAACATTTTGTTGGGAAGCAACTTAAAAACATCTCAAATTGGCACAGAAACAATTCGAATATCACCACCAACAGCACTTGTTCGAAGAAGAGCTCCATGTTAGTTACCAGGTAAACAACATTGTCAGTGAGTTTATACACATTCTCAGTAAGTGGTCTGGCCAAAGTGCTGTGTGCTTATGTTTTCGCCTAACGGCATTGCGAAAACTTTTTGCTAGTGTGAATCAAAAATGTGATTTACATTTTATGTAAACAGTATTTAAATGATTTTTTTTTATGACAATTGATATAATTTAAATAGGCTATAAATTGTTGAGGTAGTCCTCATCTTTCCTGCTAGTGACAGTCCTACATGAATGGTGACTGCTGTCAAGGACATGTTAGAATACTAAGCACCAAAGGGAAAATGGAGCAGAGGTCCAGTCACCTGTACAGGGACTATTAAACCTCTGTTCATCAGATCAGGGATAAAGATCCAGAACCTCCGCCTTTAACACCATGTTGTCGCTAATCTATGAGCGTGTTTAGACTACAACAACTGTACTTCATTTAAATAACATTAGCATAATATGTAAATGTTACATAATGAGAAACCCCCGCTGGGCCTGAGGTATGCGTGTGCAGTGCTTTGGCCAGACCCCTGACCTGGCAATGTGGTTTACCTGGTAACTCACTGGCGCTGCATAGTCAACATACGTATATTAGTGCACTGAGAACACTGGGGCGGAGACTCTGAACACCTTGGTTTTGACGCCAACGTTGTTGCGCTCCAACTAGCATGAGTCAGTATGGTAGTATACATCAAGGGGTTACAGTGGGGGGTCCAGAGTAACTTCAACAAAGTCTCCCTCGCTTCCCTTGCTCTTGGCGCCCTTTGACTGTTGTGACAGTATTTAAGGGATTGTTGTGTGTCTGGCTCACTACTTTTTGTTTATTGAACTGGCCAGAAAACCACAGTCAAACATGTCTACCATTCACGATTTAGAAAAAATTTTTTGGATCTCTTTCCAGCTGTTCCCTTTCGCATTTCTTGGTGGTCTCAGTCGAACAAATGCCCTTGCTGATGATAGTAAAATTTTTGAGGTGCCAATGTAAGATGATTTCAGTTGCTTCCCAACAATAAAAGTACTTTTGTTCTCATTCTGTTCATACATGGAGGCGAAAGGACTTAAAACCCACACTTTCTACGTCACAGCAAATTCCCCTCCAATACATATTGATCAAGACATTGTCTTTGGACTTCAGAAGCCTCAGGGAGTATCAGTGTCCCATGTTAGCTTGGAAGGTCACAGGCGATGATTATCACCGGTGTATTTGATACAATTTTTTTATTTTTTTCTCTAACGCAAAGTCTCATTCATCTAATTAAAGCCATTTTAAAAACACTCCACTACCGTTTGGCGAAACAAATAGGCATACAAAACATACACAAGAAAAGCAATGGTGAGAAACACTTCACATATGAATCCTTCATCTTACTGAAGGAGGAGTGAATGGGTCCACCCAGTAGGTGGTGTGGTGGTGTGCTATTGTGTGGGCGGCTGGAAGTCAAGAGTGGTTGTTGTATGTGTGCTGTGAGAGAGGCTGGGCCCCACAGCAGGGGGTGAGAGGTCAGGGGGCAGCTGTGGAGAGACAGGTGGGGGTGGGGTGGTGCAAGCAAGGGGCAAGGTTGTGTGCACCCAGAATGTGGGGTTTGGGGTGGGGGTGGTGACGACAATGGGTGCCGGCAGGGGCTCTGTGAGGGGGACAATACTGCCAGAGAACTGAGAGTTGGATCCCACCAAGCCTTGCAGTGTTGGGGATGGAACTACCAACATACTGGTGCTCCTATTCAACACATTGACAAGATCAAGAATGTTTTTGCACTATGATAGTTTTATAAAACACTATTTAATCTAAATAACATTGACATAAAAAGTTTTGATTCACTCTAGCAATGACTTATTCTTGATGCGGCGTAAAGCAAAACCCATGCCGGCAGAGCTTTAGCCAGCCCGCTGACCAACTAATATGGTGTTTTCCGTCAAACAAGTGCTGTTACTGGTGATGGTAGAGTTGTTTTGATGCCAATGTGAGATGTTTCAGTTGCTTCCCAATGACAATTTTGGATTTTGTAGCTGAAAGGACGTACAAAACCAGATTTCCTACGGCACCATTCAATAGACCTCATTAGCTGCGGGGAGTATCACTTGCATGGTGGCGTGTGACAATTGCCATTTTCATCCGTTTACACCAGACTCCTTGGAAAGATTTCCCAAAATAATTTATTTAAATCAATATTGTTATTAATATAATATTATTAACAACAAATTATGTTATATTATTGATGATATTTTGTTTGGCTTAACCTTGAATATTGGAAGACAACAAAAACGACCATGAATATATACAGACATTTGTACTGAAATAATTATCCCTGAAGGGTGTAGAGGAATGAGATGAAAAGCGGTTTGTGTTTCTGAAATTAAAATATGACTGCAAATGCCAAATAAATGAAGAAGGAGTCTGTTTAGAGTTTCTGTTGGTTTTGGGTAAGGAGGGAGCGAAAATGTTTTAATATTTAAAATAAAAATGGCTAATATAATATTGAGGACAAATTCTGAGCAAAAATAAACTTTAAGATGTGACAAATTGCTATAATAAATAGTAAAATACATAATAAATAGTAAACATATTATGTATATATATATATATATATATATAATATATAATATTTATATTTATTTATTTATATATATATATATAAATATATATATATATCTTAGTGTAATAACCCTCCAAGACAGATGAAAGGTAGGACCTCCGCACCATTTACTGCAGTGCTCAGGAGATTGGGCGGGATGAATCTATGACCTTATCATCTCCACCGTGAATCCCACTGCATGGCCCTGAGACCCAGACAGGCAGAGTGGAAGGAACAGCCTGCAGATGTAATAGTGGACCACTACCTAGGGAACAGTCGTCCATTTGGGGCACATCCCGGTCTCACCTTATTGATCCACACAGATCACAGTCCTACTTGGACTGTGGGGATTTATGACTCGTTTAAGCCCTCACTACTATACTGACAGAAAAAATACTTTCTATCCATATTGAACTGAATACGATTGTGCTGTTACAGAACACTATTTCATAGAAATCTGGAACCACTGCACAGTTACTTTAAAGTGATCGTAGTGCAGCTGCGTCATGGAAGGGTTGTTTTGAGGCAGCCGTTGTCAGTCAGCCCACTGTGGCATGAGGTCCAGTGGGACGGGACACCTTGGCCAGCACCATCCCGGGTGGAGGGAGGTGAAACCGCGTTCATCTCCATGTCTCATCGTGCTCCAGCCACTCCTGTAGCGGGTCGAGCTCCTGCAAGCTGGGAGAGGTAGACAAGCAGGCAATCGCTCTGTCCAGTGTGTCGGCTGTCATCTGATTTCCTGGTTGGCTGAGTGGAGTGATGAAGAACAGCGGGTCTTGGCAGCACGTGTGGGATGGGGCATGTCCCTGGCTTTGACTCTCCCGTGTCCAGCGGCGTAGTGGCGATGGGACATGGGCGTAACAGAGGATAGGACACCAGATAACTGGGGTGAAAGTGGACATAAACCGGCATGCACAGCCTGCAGATGTTGTGTCATAGAGCATGGTATGTGCTTACACATCTCGAGGAAAAGGGCAGAGTTATTTAATCCCTGAAACTGGCCTGGCATTTGAGTAGAACAAGGCCTGGACAGGAACACAGAGAGGATGAAAGAAAGAAAGAGAGCAAATGAAAAAAAAGACAGGGGGATAGAGAGGGAGAACGTGAGAGGGAGAAAAATACTAATTCATTCAAATGTCTTGCTGGCTTTGACAAGAATCGCAAAGAAAAGAGCCTCAATGAATTGTTTATTGATCTAACAGGAGAAAGACAGAGAGCGAGAAAGAGCGAAAGGGGAGGGAGAGAGATAAGAGAAAAACACAGAATTAGATCTATATGCAATGCCACCCATTGTTAGAATATAATGATCTGTGGAAAATAGACATCCAATCAAATTATAGGCTTGCTGTATTTACAATAACAAGATATGTTTTCACTAACACGCAACAGAACACAGATTTGATCAAATAATACGAGACCTTAAAGGAACCGGGCGTCAAATAAAACCCTCATAATCATTCTTAAGAGCTCAAAAAAACAAGACAGTGTAAGCAACAAAACCAGGGAAACTACAGTGTCTGCATACAAAGCTGTGCTGCGCCGCGCCATCCGTGCCAATAACAGGAAGTGATAATTCACACATTGGTGTGCCATGGAGCGAGCACCGCGAGATGAACCGTTCGCCGGTTAGATTAATGCCACCAGATGCCAGACTAGATGCCATATTAATTACCCAGAGATAATGACCAGGGACCATATGGTAGCTCAACTGTCCATTTAGTTGACAGGGGAAATGTCTCTATTCCGGAAAAATCCATCAGATCGGACGGTCCGCCTTGTGAGATGCAGAAGATAAGGGTTCTGGTTGCGCACACGTTTTCCCACGCACCGTATTTATCATTTGACATCTTTCACATGTATTTAGATTTTGAATGCATATGTTTGCTGGTGACAGACGGGTTGTTGGTATTTATCCAGGGTCAAAATGGTCTGTTCCAGGCCATACTACTTTCCCTATATGCAGGAGGGTGTGAGCTGTCTAGTTTAGATGGCGGGCCTCTTGATTCATCTGCCCTGCGGTGATGGATAGAGCTCTTAAAGATCATAAACGCTGTGCAGCCAGGATTTACGACATCAGCAGGCCATGTATCAAAGAAAGAGGTGTAAGGGGGGGACAACAACAAACACACAAAGAACGGGGCCATACGGCTCTAACAGAATATAATTTACAGTGCCCAGCCGGCCCTCACCCGGGCCAGCAGATCGTTTACAAAGCAGAGGACCGCACTCGCCCCCCCTCCTCACCGGCAAACGGGCCCCCCGCCACCTCCCCTTCCCAATCCCACAAATCCGATTTAATCAGACAACTTGTGCAGTGTAGCTCGAAGTAAGGAAAAGGATAATTAGTAAACAGAGAGCTACTCGGCAGCTTCATTGGCATTCGCACCGGGTTACTGTGTCGCATTTAAAATGCAGTCTGATGAAGTCTACAAAATCAAACCATTTGTTACTCCTATTGAGGAGGCTTCGGGCCACTGGCAATTAAATTGGAATTAGTGCGGGGGAATGAGATACGGCAGATTCATACCAAGAAGGGGAAACTGTCTGGAACATGTCTGGATCACGTTCAAGTTTACAGTGGCCAAGGGTTGGATTGTAAATCATTTGGTTTCTGTTATTTTCTTCTTTCTCGTCTCGTTCTGTCGTCTCACTCCACATCATTCCTCCTCTGGTTGGCTTGGTTGTCCCTCCGTTTACGGAGGCAGATTCAGCTGGGTTAAGCTCATGGTGTATTTCTCTAGAGAACTGAATATATAGAGGGGACATCATTCGAGAGACATGGACATCTTCTCCTAGGGCCATGACTATCAATCAACAGGTTGAAGAACTGAAAGACAATCATGTCAATTGACAGCTTTATCTTGTAATTGTATGAGTTTAATGTCTGTGTGCGCAAACTGCATGTACATGAACTTGTATGTATATCTGTGCATTTTAGTGCATCTCAGTGGTAGCGAATGAAACAGCTTGTGTGTACTGGATACTGCATGTGTATCCATCTGTGTGTGCATGTGTGAGGGTCTGTGAATCTACTTTTAATGGAAAACAGGCAGAGAGGGTCAAAGAAAGAGAGAGAGGGGCAGAGAAAGAGACCATTTGCTTTGCCACAGCTGATTGGGCACAGAGGTGGTGGGATGGGGCTAACGATGGGAGAGGCAGAGTAAGGAAGGCCAGAGATGGACTGGGGAACGTAGAAGGGAGAGCGATGGGAGATAAATGGAGTACAAATGACAGAGAACAGCTCCTGTAACACTCTCCTCGTCTGGACGTGGCAACGAGGCCAACGGTTGCCAAGGGTGTTTGTGCTCACAGTCACCTCATTGGCCGTGAGCGGCGGTTCTTTACAATATAGGGTGTTATTTAGGGGGGAGGCCAGTAGAGGTAGCAGTGGCTGGTTCAACAATATTAGTGGCTGCTAAGGTGGCTGGCTTGTCATAGAGGGGGACATCTATCAAGTAACGTAAACAATTAAATGGCTTTAAGTTCCTTTTGAGGCTTAAGTAAAATATGAATATTTCGCACTAAGATTTAAACAATTTATCTTTTATATGGGTCTTTTTTTAATAAATAAAAATAGGTTTTACATACAGTTCAATATTTCTTCAGGCAGTTTAATGTGTGGTTGCAAAAATAAAAGTCTACATTGGCAAAATTAAACAATTGCTGTACTTTACCTGGCACCAAAACATCTACATTTCATTGAAAATTTTGCATGAAACACGGTGAGTGCATACTTTTTTCTCATGCTTAGAAGTCCTGTTTGTTTGTGCTTCTAGCTACTTTCTACTTAATTTATAGTCTTTCTAATTACGGATGAATGAAAAAGATAAAACAAGAAAATGTCTGTATGTCTTCTCCACACCTTGTCTCTCTTTGAAAGTGCATTGGAGCATGAGGGAAGGAAACACCCCTCCTCTCGTGTGCTTTGTGAAGGAGGTGAAGAATGGAGGAAACAACAGGAGAGTCTAAATGGTATTTCCTTTCTCATGTCCTCTCATTGACTCCTTTTCAAAACTTCACAAACACTTGTGAAGAGTTAATATTAAAAACACCAGAAAGTATTGCCTTTTAACATTTGAATGAAAAGTTAATATACACTAAATATTATGCAAAAATAGAGATATGCCTCCATAAATTAGAACTGTGGGAGGGTGTGTGCAGCAGTTAAACAATTCATTAATAGATAATAGAATCAAAGAAACAAGTTGAAGGGTGAAGATATCGAAAAAAGCACTGACTATTTAGCATCACTTACGTATGAACATTTGAATATCAACTTTTTAGTTTTATGGACAAAAAAATAATAAGTATAGCATTTGCAAAACATTTCTAGAAAAAAAAGAAAAAAAAATTATGCCTTTATTCACAGGCATCAAAATGATTAAAGACTGTAATTTTAAAAGGTAATCCCATTGAAATTTCACTCCAGAAACAAGAAAAAAGTGATCTTGCCTTATAGGTGGAGGTCGACCGATAGTGGATTTTTAAAGGCCAATATAATAACAATAGTTTGGAGCAGGAAAAAGCCGATAGCTGATTAATTGGCCGATACCACACAACACACTGTCGGAAATAAACAATCTTTGACTTTATTAGAAACAGGATAACTGTTGAACTGAACATCTAAGTCAAAGTAAATACCTAAATAAACAAATAAATCTGGAACTGAACATCAAACTGACTGATTCTAGTATGCAAAATAACACTGGATGGGAGCTATAATTAGACTTTACATTAGCCTTTTTTTCACTGCCAATATGGCCGTTAAAATTACAGAAATCCGGCCATATAGAATAGCTACCCGACATATGTTTTAAATAGCCATATAATAGCCTAAATTTAAACAGCAATAAAACAAATGCTATGATCCAAAAAATGTTATTTATTTAGTCAGCAGAATGAACTCTTCACAATTTTTGAAAAATATACATATAGGCTACAACTATTTTATAGATAACTATCTTTTTGCACAATATTTGGATGACAAAATCATGTTTCCAATCTGAATAAGGGATTTTGAAGCCAATGTTAAAAACGTCTCAACAAATACCATGTGAATTATGTCAGTTTCCATAGGATGTCTAGAGGCCATGGGGGCAGAAGAGCGTTTGACAGCTCTGCTTAAAGTTATAGGCGCAGATCATTTACTGAGACTTATTTGCTTCTGAATTTCAGTATGTTTAAACAAAGTTTAGAATTGTTTTGCAATGCACCATAATGTAGCCTAATTGCTCAGCATTATTATTTAACAGAAAACGCATTTCAGTCGCTTAGCTATTTGTCGGATCAGCTCTGATCGACAAAAGAAATATAAAACAATCAAGCGTGTGTAAAATATTTTGACTAATATTGTAAGTGAAATTTTGTCATTTCCAACCATATTTCCTAATTAGATCATGTGCATTTAAATGTATGAATATAAAAATATGTTGTCCCATTACATATTAAACATGTACAGGTGCTGGTCATATAATTAGAATATCATCAAAAAGTTGATTTATTTCAGTAATTCCATTCAAAAAGTGAAAC